>CAWUFW010020129.1:0-161717 GCA_963921515.1 Calotriton arnoldi
GGGGCCTAAACCCCCATCATCACAGTGACCAAAAGGCAAGTGTGGGGTCCATAGCTGAAGCACATTTTGACCATTGTGGCAATGGGGTCTAAACCCCCATCATCACAGTGACCAAAAGGCAAGTGTGGGGTCCATAGCTGAAGCACATTTTGACCATTGTGGCAATGGGGCCTAAACCCCCATCATCACAGTGACCAAAAGGTAAGTGTGGGGTCCATAGCTGAAGCACATTTTGACCATTGTGGCAATGGGGTCTAAACCCCCATCATCACAGTGACCAAAAGGCAAGTGTGGGGTCCATAGCTGAAGCACATTTTGACCATTGTGGCAATGGGGTCTAAACCCCCATCATCACAGTGACCAAAAGGCAAGTGTGGGGTCCATAGCTGAAGCACATTTTGACCATTGTGGCAATGGGGTCTACACCCTCATCATCACAGTGACCAAAAGGTAATTGTTGACAAAGAAAGAGCTGCAACTGCCAAACTGCATGGATCATTCCTGGTCACAGAACCAAAAACTCATCTGTGGCAAAGTAGTGTATGTGTCCCATTGCAACATAAATTGGGGGAGCCAAATACTGCAGTGCAAATGAAACATTCCTTTGGCCATGTGCAGACAAACAACACCCATGGGGGCTGAGACCGTCAACAGTCATCAATGACACAATGACAGAAGTGACCATCAGAATGCAGAACCACATATTTGCACCAATGGGCACACAAATGCAGATACCCTGTGGAGACAGCAGATGTGAGGTGAACAGATACCATACCATGGCAGCAATGGGACACACAAACCATGATCACTGTGCTGACCGATGACCTAGGAGTCCCAGGGACAGCAGGGGAAACACACCAAACAACATACAGCCAATGGCACACCCAAGATATGCCAATGCAGTGGTGCAGATGCACAAACACAAACAGGCAGACCAACACTGTCATCATACACAGCAGGTGAGGGGTGGGGGTGCCAGTGTCCCCAGGCAACCACACAACACATGAGGAGAGCTGAATACCAATCATAAAGATGTGCATACACTGCCACACTAAGGTAACTCATGGATCCAAATCCCCTATGTGGGCAAGCAGGCATTGTCAGGTGAGAGGGAGCACAAAACACACATGTCACACAGGCACGTAGGAACAACAACTGACACAGCAAGTCACAGACACACCACAGCACCACCCCCAGGGCCCCCACAATGTGGTGACCCTGGGCTGAATAAAAATACCACTGTGATGACAAAGCTAAATGTCGTTCACACTGTGAACCACAGTCAGGTGTCCTGAGCAACAAACTACCATCACACCTACACAAGCACAAATCAATCAGCATGGCCAGTAAGCCAAGGCCAACATGGAGGCAGGGGCCTAGCCGGGCAACAACTCTCATCTGCACACACTCAACACCACACCCCTCGACCTCCAACAATGTGCAGCAGTGAAGTACACATGCACTGGTGACATTGCACATGCACCCATGACTATTCCAGGGTGGTGGGTGGGAACCAAGGTGTAGAAACACATCACACATGGACACTCAACAAGACTCCTGAATGTCTGACACACTGCACACTACGCTGTACATGGACATGACGGCAATACCACACCGACCAATGGGATCCCAGCCACAGTCACACACCAATGAAGAAGCCAAGGTCACCCACAAAGAACACACATAGACAACAACCAACATTGCAGCCCGGACCCTGAGGAGTGCCAGCAGTCACACACACAACGTGTCACAATCACTGAAAGATAACACAAACTGGAAATCACATGACAGGGGCAAACAACAAGTGCCAAGGGGAAACCTGACTGTGACCCATCTGCGTCTGCACACAAACTCAGCCCTGACAGCAAACACACCTATGGGTGACACCCTGATGACCAGTAATGTGCCATGCACCCACATCACAGAGAACACAGGGAGAAGACTTTGGGGAACATAGCTCAAGTCAGCAAGCATCACAAACAGGTACAACACTAGGGATCACAGCATGCGCAGATGAATGGAAGTGAACACACAGACATGCACATACAACACACACCTTGGGCGCAGGCAATGTCACACGTGTACACACTGCCATGAGGGGACTCCACTCCTGTGTGAGGAAAGCTGTGCCATATGTTGCCTCAGTAGGGCTCCATCATGTCAGCTGAGCACTTGGTCACACAATCAACAATTAGCACCAAATGAGGGCTCCCATCACATCAGCCTGGTCATGGATGTGCCAACGGAATCATCAGCACAGATCCAACACACTTGTATAGCAATGTTGCACTGACTACACGGATGAGTCCCTCCCCATTGATGCCCAAACCTGCATGTCCACTGGAGATGGCAACACGGTCAGGGAAGTAGACAAATGCAACGATGGCAGGCACAACAGATGTGCAGGGGTGGAAGCCACAGATATGAAATTGCCAATGTAAGTAGGAAACCCATTGCCAAATACTGAACACATGACACCCTCAGATGCTGCTATTGATGACATGGATACACCACATGATAGGACACATTCCCCCTGGACCACATGGGTTCCTGCACAGTAACACTTCATAATCATGAGACCAGATATCACCATCACTGCAGCAAGGGCATGGTTAGCTGCACCAACAACATGTACATCTGAAGCATGAGCACTAGAGAAAAGAAAGTTGCTTTATTCAGCATATGTGTTGTTTGATAACGACGTCCAGAAAAAATTAGAGCAAAGGCCAATGGCCAGTCCATTGTCAAAGTTCAAACAGGGTGACACTGGCAGATGTCACCCTACGCATGCCTGCACAAAACCAGGGACAATCCACTAGGAGGGGCAACCGGGGGCAGGCCAGGCACCGCAGGGACAGGATCAGGGCTCACCAGGGGGAGTCAGGGAAGGGGTGGTGGGTGCTGGAGAGCCACTGACAACTGCAGTGGAGGTGTCTGACATGGTGTGTGCCGGCACAACTGGGGGGCATGACTCAGATGTCGTGGGTGCCGGCACAACTGCAGTGGACCCTGCAGATGGGGTGGACAGGTCCGCCACTGCAGTGCCCAAGTCAGACAGGGCGGTAGTGGACTCCACTGCAGTGCCTACCTCCAGGGGAGGAGAATGGGGAACAGGCAAGGTGGGTTGGACAGAGGGGGAGGACACCCTCACCACATCAGTGGCACAGACAAGCGCAGCGGGGGTGTGGTGCTGGGAGAGCAAGTGGCAGGGGGAGAAGGCCGGATCCTCTTGGGGATGGTATATCTGTGGGTGGGGGAACCTGGGGCAGGGTGTGGTGGGGGCACCTGTGCAGTGGGGGCCTGAGGGATGGAGGACGGAGACCTTGTGCCTGAGCTGCAGGGCGGTGGCGGGGTCTTGCTCTTACCACTCCGGGGGACTTGCGGGTGGGGGCCTCAGTCCGTCTGCGCCTGGGGGAGGGTGTCCGGGGGCGAGGGGCACTCTGCTCCGTGTGGGTGGGCTTCCTCTTCCCCCGGGATGCTGGAGCAGCTTCATCGGTGGGGAAGAGGCCGAGGTCACAGAGGAAGAGCTGCTGTGACTTTGGGGTTGCATGTGAGGCAAGGGAGGGTGCTTTGGAGGGAGAGGGAACTGAGGACTGCGCAGTGCATGTGGATGCGTGTGTGTGTTCCAGGGCCCCATCCCCTGTGAGTCTGGCTTCAGTCCCCTGAATGTGCGTGCGTGTGCGTTTTGTCATTGGCGTGTGTGTCAGTGTGCTGGATGTGTGTGTGCTGGTGTGTGCCTGTGCCGGTGTGTGTGTGCTTGGGACGGGTAAGGTGCTGGGGAGTGTGGATGGAGCAGAGGCAGGAGGGGTGAGGGACCGTTTGAGGAGGGACACTGCTGCCGTCAGGGAGGAGTCCATGGACCTATTGCCCCTCTGTAGGTCAGACATGCCCGATGAGATGCCCTCCATGAACGACACCAGCTGAGTCAACAGCGCGGTGTGCGCATGGAGGACACTCAGCATGGCTGTCTGCCCTACATGGAGCTGGCGAAGGAGGTACACAGACTCCTCACTCAGGGCAGCAGGGGACACAGGGGCAGGGGGTGCGGTGCCTGGCCCAAAGGAAACACGCTCCCGGACATGGGAGCCTCCACGGACCTGGGGAATGGGAGCCGATGGGAGGGCGGTGGTGGTGCTGGTGGTGGCGGGGACAGCAACACTAGCTGGGGTGTGGTGGCTGCTGACACCCGCCTCCATAAGGGAGTCATCCTCCGAGTTGCTCTGGTCCTCAGCTGAGGTGGATGCTGCTGAGGACTCCTCGGTGTGGCTCCCTCGCCCTCCGTGCCACTGGGTCCCTCCGACCACTCCTCGGCTGCTGACCCAGTCTGGCTCTCTGGCTCCTCCTGGTCCGTGGAGCTGTCCCCTTCCGTGGCCGTGGATGTATCTGCAAACAATGGGGATACAGACAGACATCAGTCACCTGCACATAACGCACACACCACTGTGAGCACAGCACATCACAGAGCAAGCCCTGGCATCATCAGTTGTACATTGCTAAAAGTGCCCTAACTGAACAGGAGAAGTCAATTGTCAGTCTGATGCCAAGCATGGCACTCACATCCCACATGGCCTTGCACCCATCTGTCTGGTGTCTGTTGGATTGCAACACCCCAGTGTTGACACATGCACCAAGTACACAGTAGTTGGACAGTGCAGAGGACACGGTGTGGACACATCACAGCTCTTGCCACTGAGTCAGTACAGGTTTCCGGATGAAAGGGATGCCCAGAGTCAAATAGGAAATGCATGTGATGCATACCAGCGACAGACACCATGATGCACCCATGTCCTGATAGCCAGCGCCACTATGGTGTGCATGTAGCACATGTCACTCCCCTGCAGGCTCACCAATCAGTAGACACATGCCATGGCGGAGGCATGACTGCAAAGTCATACATCACTGTCTCAGTGATGTATGACTTTGCAGCCAGACAACAACACTCTGCACTGTGTCACAATAGTAGGTCATGGGGAATGCAAGTCCTGGAGCTGCACAAGTGCACATGTACATCCCCCCCACAACACATCCTCTTAACCCTCATCTGTCCAGGTCATACCTATTGGACATATGGGAGACCTGTGACACTACCCTCTGAACCTGAGCCCCTCACACTCTGCTGTGCATGGGGAACAGCTGCCTGAACTTCACATTTACATGCCCCAGTCTGCATGGGCAGCTGATCAGACACCTATGTGTCACACAAGTATCGTCTCCTATGGTCACATCTCCAGTGGCATGCTGAGCCCCTACCAAGAAACTCCACAGCAGTCCTGGCGACTAATCTACAGCACACTGACACAGAGGCAGACACCTGAGGGGTCAAATCACTGTGCACAATGTGTCCGCTGATACACGGGAGTGGGAGTACAGAGTGTATTGTATGGCCTGGAGTAGGCATGACTGTCCAGCCCCACATGAATGAGGGATGAGCCCTGGACTGTAGGCAGCTGGCTGAGTATGTGTGACACACGTCATATACATACTCCTGGGGCCCAAACATTGTTCCCACCCGCAGCATGGGTGTGTGCCAGATACCCCAGCCACATGTGGTGGATCAGCTCAGCAATTGGACCACAGATCAAAGTGACACGCTGAATACATGTCAGAATACAGGCATTGTGTAAGCAATGGACCCACCCATGATGCCCACCACAGAGTCAGGGAAACAGATGCTGTCTCCCACCTTGAGTCAAGCAAACTGCAAGGACACAGTCCTAAGTGACAGAATTCCCTGCATGTAAGGGCCACACCTGGGTATCAGATGAGGAGTGGGCAGTGCACAATAGAGGGACATGGCTCCTGGACAACATGACTGCTGTACTGTGGCAGTTTAACCAGGCCCGAGGAGGGCACATAGCATGTTAGACAGAGTACACAGTGCAGTCTTTGACTCACCCCCTCCTTGCTGCTCTCTGGCCTTCAGCTGCCCATCCAGGTCTGGAAAGACCACCGCCAGGATCCTGAGCATGTGGGGGGTCAGGGTCCGTGTTCCGCCCCTCCTGCGAGGAGGCGACAGCTTCAGCTGGACCCGTGCAATCCTCCGGGTCCAGCCCCGAAGGTCCTGCCACCTCTTTTGGCAGTTGCGGATCCGGCGCTTGTAGACCCCCACGGACCGGACAGCCCGGACGATGTCCTTCCATATCTCATGCTTCCGATGGGCAGAAGCCTGTCAGGATGACAAAGTGATAAGGCCATTACTACACATGCAACATATCCGTGTATGACACAGTTGCATATACATGTCGCAATCACAGGGGCACATGGTGTACACAGGCAGTGCACGGCTGCCCATGGACAGTTTTCCAGAAGTCACTACATGGTATCATTGCATGGGGAGTAAAACCCTGTTCAGAAGCACTGTCACTGCACCATACCTGTCCAGTGCAAGTCACTACACACTATGGGGGGTGACAACTACTCAGTGAGCCTGCTAGCCAGTGGCGTGCTGACTCTCAGCCTTGCTAGTCAGACAAAATGCACATTCAGAAAGGCAGTGCACAGAACACTCACCTGCTCCCCTGGTGTCCCATACAGCTTGCTGTACTGTGGAAGTAGGCTGTCCAGCAGGGCCTGGTTCTCCTCAAGGCTGAAGGCTGGGGCTCTCTCCACAGTACGTGCCATTGCAGGGTCCAGAGGGGCAGAGACAGCAGCAGTGCAGTGGCAGATGTCGTCCTGGAGCATGTAGTGCAGGCAAGTGGGCTCTCAGGGGAACAGGCAGCAATATATATGTGCTGGAGAGGCAGATACTGTCCCTTGTGTCCAAAGTGATAGGTCCAAGTCGTTTGCATCTTCTGAATCTGGCCAATCCATGGAATAGCAGCACCAAAACACGCCCACAGCATCCTTCAAAACTTCAACTTCATGACATACATGATTTTGCAACATTGTTGTGGGTGACCAACTGATTTTCCAGCAACCGACTCGTTCGAAATTCGAAAACGCGTCCGTTGCCAGGCAAGCCCATTGTCAATGGGTGCGCACCGATCGGTCCATTGCGGTACAACGCGCACAGGGGTACAACGCGTACCCGCACACATTGAAAGCAATGGGCCGGCCGGAGGCACCGATCGGTCCATTGCAGTTCAACGCGCACAGGGGTACAACGCGTACCCGCACACATTGAAAGCAATGGGCCGGCCGGAGGCACCGATCGGTCCATTGCAGTTCAACGCGCACAGGGGTACAACGCGTACCCGCACACATTGAAAGCAATGGGCCGGCCGGAGGCACCGATCGGTCCATTGCAGTTCAACGCGCACAGGGGTACAACGCGTACCCGCACACATTGAAAGCAATGGGCCGGCCGGAGGCACCGATCGGTCCATTGCAGTTCAACGCGCACAGGGGTACAACGCGTACCCGCACACATTGAAGGCAATGGGCCGGCCGGAGGCACCGATCGGTCCATTGCAGTTCAACGCGCACAGGGGTACAACGCGTACCCGCACACATTGAAGGCAATGGGCCGGCCGGAGGCACCGATCGGTCCATTGCAGTTCAACGCGCACAGGGGTACAACGCGTACCCGCACACATTGAAAGCAATGGGCCGGCCGGAGGCACCGATCGGTCCATTGCAGTTCAACGCGCACAGGGGTACAACGCGTACCCGCACACATTGAAGGCAATGGGCCGGCCGGAGGCACCGATCGGTCCATTGCAGTTCAACGCGCACAGGGGTACAACGCGTACCCGCACACATTGAAAGCAATGGGCCGGCCGGAGGCACCGATCGGTCCATTGCAGTTCAACGCGCACAGGGGTACAACGCGTACCCGCACACATTGAAAGCAATGGGCCGGCCGGAGGCACCGATCGGTCCATTGCGGTTCAACGCATCACTGTATATGTGACTGGCATAGGTCAGCATGCCTGTCTCAGATGGACATATGCCAGCCACAGATAGCTCCCAGGGAGTGAGGGGCACACCTACATCACGACAGCCTGTCCAAACCTTATCATAAGGCATGTAAGGCTGCATTTCCTATTGTGTGTATGTTGGTGTACATGTTGTCCTGTGGGTGTCACCTGTGGGCAGCCACCCCCAGGCTGTGCACGTGTTCATGGGGACAGGATCCTGGGTGTTACGTGTACGTGACCACTGTGATGTGCAACTGTTCATATCTGTGCATGTGTCATGGTCACATTTCACAGTGGTGTTTGTGTATGTCATGTCACATACCCCGTGAGTCCCATGTGGGACGGTATGTTTGAGCCAGGGTGTCCCAGTGGCACAATAGTGATGGCCCTCCACAGTCTTTGTGCATGTAGTGTTTACAATGTCTCTGATTTCATGTGCACAATGGGAGACAGTCTCCACATCCACGTTGTGTGTGCATGGACTCTGATGTTGTGCGTGTGTGTCACAGACGTCCATGTCTGTCCTGCCATGGCAAGTGTGGCCACTACCTGTGGGGGTCATGTTTGTTTTGCTGTGGTGTACACATGATACTCCAGGTGATGCCAGTGTCCATGTGGCATTACAGGGTCCCTGGGAATGTGCCTGTCGTTGAGCTGTGGTGCCTGGGGCACATCTGTCCTCACATGTCACTGTGGGGGGTGACTGTGACACAGCATCATGATATCCAATGGGCCAACCTGGGACAAATTGATGCCACCTGTAGGACCGTGTTGACAGATGTTGGCCATGTATGTACCATACATGTCGTTCCGGTACTGCACACTTCATGTAGTTGTGCCTCATGATGATGTATGTTGGGATCTTGAGTGTGTTCAATGCCGCATATGTGGGGTGACTGACGATCTTGCTTACTTCTCCTCTGCACTGCAGGGCTCCTGCTGTCCATCGGCCATTCCCAGACCTGGCAACGATGGTGGAACGGGACAGCATCCGACGGTACCGCTTCACCAGGCAGCTGATTGAGGATTTGGCAGTGCAGTTGTCCCCACATTTGCAGCCTGGCCGGCCGTATCCTACAGCGCTGACCCCCAAGGTGAAGGTGATGGCAGCCCTACACTTCTTTGCCACCGGTACCTTCCAACATACTGTGGCGTCTGCTGGTGGGATGTCACAGACCATGTTCAGCCGTGTGCTCCGCGATGTTTTGGCGGCAATGTTGCTCTTCCTGAACCGGTACATCTATTTCCCTAGACTGCGACGACTCACTGACGTGAAGAGTGACTTTTATGCCCTGGGGAGGATGCCGCATGTCATTGGCTCCATTGATGGGACACATGTGGCTTTGGTACCACCACAGGCCCAGGAGCAGGCCTACCGTAACCGCAAGCACTACCACTCGGTCAATGCACTGGTGGTGTGTCTTGCAGACATGACCATCACACACGTGTGTGCCCGTTTCCCTGGTTCAGCACACGATGCCTTTGTGATGAGGAGTAGTCGCATCCCCAGGATGATGGCACAGATGCAGAACCAGCGTGCCTGGCTTGTCGGTGTGTACTGACTTTGTGCCATTGTGTGTGATCTGATCTGTAGTATTCCGCCCACTTTTCCAAGTCAGCTGATGTGCACTTGTCTGTCCGTAGGTGACTCGGGATACCCCAACATGCCGTGGTTGCTGACACCCCTCAGGAACCCTGTGACACCTGCCCAGATGCGCTACAATGAGGCACATGGTCGGACCAGGAGAGTGATTGAGCGGACCTTTGGTCTCCTGAAGAGCCGCTTCCGCTGCCTGGACAAGACCGGAGGGTCCCTCCCATATGCCCCTGCGAAAGTGTGCAAGATTATCATCGTCTGCTGCATGCTACACAACCTGGCAGTGCGGAAGGAGTTGCCTCTCATCCAGGATGACGATGACCAACATCCGCCACCTGTGGAGGATCCTGGCCTGGACCACGATGCCAGTGACGATGATGATGATGATGGTGATGGTGATGTCCGCACACAGCTCATCACCAACTTCTTTAGCTGAATGTGAGTATCCTGAGGTGTCATGTGAATGATGTGAGTTGGCATGATGTGTGGGTGGTGCTCTGGTGCTGTTGGAGTGTGTCCATGGGCTACTTGACAGGATGTGTGTTGCGATGTGTGGTGACAGGTGGGCTGTACTCCCCAACAGTGTTGACATGCTAACTTGGTTCTGGGTGGGTATCTTGTAACATGTATTGTGCATGAGTTTTGCGGTTCTGTCCTGTACTGCATTGCTTTTGACTGTGTGTCATTTCTGTCCTTCACAGGGTACTTTCAGATTCGTTTGGTCAACTGTGTCCACCGACGACGTGATTGCACATCCAGGCTGGTAGCTGTTGTGTCCCTACAGGTGATGTGCGCCACACCCATGGACTTCCTTCCGTCTACAGTTGTTGACTGTGTGCCCGCTACCAGGTGGGGTTACCTTGCATCTGTAGTGGTTACGGCATGTTGCTACTGTGTAATAAACCTGTGCTTCACTTAGTGATGTGCGTTGTCTGTGGTCACACATTTGACTGCCATTTGCTTACTGCACCTGTGGGCTACTTGACTACAACTGGGAATGGGTGTGGTGTCTGTGCATTGCACCGTCTTCCCTGGCAACATCAGTGTAGGCAATGAGTCAGATGGCCTAGGTGTGTATGTGTTGTGTACCCCTGGTGGTGTGTCTCCCTCATATGTGTCACGTTGCCTGTACTCACATGCCTGTGTTGTCCTTGCTGTTGCAGTTCGCATACACAGTGTAATTTTGCAGTTCATCATCCCCATAACAGCACCCACGTTGGAATCACGACAGAGGCAAGTATGGTGTATTAGTGTGTTTATTGTGATACATCTGTGTTAATAGTGCATAGGATGGGTTGTGCTGTACATGAATCTTGCAATCCCAAGTTCCTAGGTGAATTGAAAGTCCAGGTAGACAGGATCCCCAGTATCGGGGCCACAGTTGTCTGACACATTGGTCCAACTTGTACTCCCCATGCAATGTGTGGGAGTAGTGTTGCCGTCAACAGGGTGAACAGTCTGTGCACAAAGGTGAAAATCCAGAACAGGTTCAGGCTTCCTGGGAGTTGCGCTTGGCCATCAGCCTCTCACTTTCCCCTCCTCGGACGACCCCTCTTCTTGGGGGGGCCCTCAAGTGCAGGCTGCTGCGGTGCAGGGGACTCTCCGCCAGAGTCCTCCTCCCTCCCTGTGGCAGTTGCAGTTTGTTCGGTACCAGATGTTGTTGGCACACAGGGAGGTGTGGACTGGTTGCTGTTCATCTGGCGGAGGCATTGTAAAATGTCCCTGTGCACCGCCGTCATCTCATGTAGTACATCCCACTTGGACTCCACGCGGGACATGTGGGAGTCCACACGTGACATGTGTGACTCCACGTGGGACATGTGGGAGTCCAAGCGGGCATGATGGGCAGCCTGCTGCTGTTTGATGTCTCTGAGGAGCCCCACTACCTGGCTGAGCTCTCCGGTGCTGGACTGGTACGCATCAGCTATGCGTACCAGTTGTGGGTCTTCATGCACACCAGCAACGTCTGCAAGCAGCGACCTCTGTCTCCCACCCCTCCCACCACCCCTGCTGACATGTGCAGTGTGTGCAGTTGCACGCACAGATAACCCTGGTCCACCTTGGGGGTTGGTGGTGGTGGTGGTGTCCATGGCCCCAGGTTGGTCCAGGGTCACTGCGCTGGTGTTGCTCCTTATTCTGTCCATGTCGGCAGGGATGGTATTCGTGGTGACAGTCGTTGGAGGGGTGGGTGCAGGGGGTGCAGCTGGTGGACCTGCTGGTGCTGCAGCTGGTGGTCCTGCTGGTGCAGCATGTTGACTTGCACCGGATGTGCCAGGTTGTTCATCGTCCGAGGAGGACAGAGGCTGTACGACGCCAGTGAGCTCGGCATCCTCTTGAGCCTGGGACTGGGACTCCTCAGCGTCTGCTGCTGTGTCCCTATCATCACCTGTTTTTGGGAGACACAAACAATGTATGTCATGTTTCTGCAGGCATCAGTGGTTGACACACCTGACAGTTGTGACTGTGCCTCGGGGTGCGGGCCTGTACATTGTATTGTCCTAAGTCGTCACAGTCAGGGGTTGATATTGGTGTGGCACATTGTCCTGCATTATTTGGGCATTTCTATGTATTCTCTGGTGTGTGAACATGGTCTGCATTGATTGTGTTTGGTTGACAGCCAGACCTCCTTCCCACCCACCCACCCAGCCAGTCAGTTATCCCACCATGGAACGTGCTTGCATTGCAGGGAGTGTAAGTTGTCTCTCAGGATGTCAGTCAGTGGTGTCCTGCTGTTTGTTGGTGCACAGTTGGCAGCAGGGCCTTGTGCTCCCCACAGCAGTAGCCAGTGTCAGCCATCTTGTGAGTCCTTCTCCACTCCCTGTGATGTGAGCACGGTTCAGGGTGGTGTTGATGGGACAGTTGTGAGGCTGAGCAATGTCTGTGACTACGACTCCCATCATGCTATTGCCTCCACCCCCTTCCCAGCATGCCCATGCTTCCTTCCTTTTGACTCTGCTTCCCTGTGGGGTGGGCTGGCTGTGCTGACAGGATGGCTGGGAGTGTTGTCCTGGCAGTTGTTTGGCTGAGAGTCCCAAGAGTGTCCCTGTGCTTCACACAACATAACCCAGGGTGGTGGTGCTTTGTGGGATCTTGTGTTAGGATGGAGGGCATTGCATTCTACCAGGTGGGTACTGTGGAGTTTGTGTTGGGGAGGGTGTGAGGGGAGGTGCTGGTGACTATAGTCAGTGCTGCAAGTCCCCCTTCCCACCCAGCCAGCCAGATATCCCACCATGGAACGTGCTTGCATTGCAGGGAGTGTGAGTTGTCTCTCAGGATGTCAGTCAGTGGTGTCCTGCTGTTTGTTGGTGCACAGTTGGCAGCAGGGCCTTGTGCTCCCCACAGCAGTAGCCAGTGTCAGCCATCTTGTGAGTCCTTCTCCACTCCCTGTGATGTGAGCATGGTTCAGGGTGGTGTTGATGGGCCAGTTGTGAGGCTGAGCAATGTCTGTGACTACGACTCCCATCATGCTATTGCCTCCACCCCCTTCCCAGCATGCCCATGCTTCCTTCCTTTTGACTCTGCTTCCCTGTGGGGTGGGCTGGCTGTGCTGACAGGATGGCTGGGAGTGTTGTCCTGGCAGTTGTTTGGCTGAGAGTCCCAAGAGTGTCCCTGTGCTTCACACAACATAACCCAGGGTGGTGGTGCTTTGTGGGATCTTGTGTTAGGATGGAGGGCATTGCATTCTACCAGGTGGGTACTGTGGAGTTTGTGTTGGGGAGGGTGTGAGGGGAGGTGGTGGTGACTATAGTCAGTGCTGCAAGTCCCCCTTCCCACCCAGCCAGCCAGATATCCCACCATGGAACGTGCTTGCATTGCAGGGAGTGTAAGTTGTCTCTCAGGATGTCAGTCAGTGGTGTCCTGCTGTTTGTTGGTGCACAGTTGGCAGCAGGGCCTTGTGCTCCCCACAGCAGTAGCCAGTGTCAGCCATCTTGTGAGTCCTTCTCCACTCCCTGTGATGTGAGCATGGTTCAGGGTGGTGTTGATGGGACAGTTGTGAGGCTGAGCAATGTCTGTGACTACGACTCCCATCATGCTATTGCCTCCACCCCCTTCCCAGCATGCCCATGCTTCCTTCCTTTTGACTCTGCTTCCCTGTGGGGTGGGCTGGCTGTGCTGACAGGATGGCTGGGAGTGTTGTCCTGGCAGTTGTTTGGCTAAGAGTCCCAAGAGTGTCCCTGTGCTTCACACAACATAACCCAGGGTGGTGGTGCTTTGTGGGATCTTGTGTTAGGATGGAGGGCATTGCATTCTACCAGGTGGGTACTGTGGAGTTTGTGTTGGGGAGGGTGTGAGGGGAGGTGCTGGTGACTATAGTCAGTGCTGCAAGTCCCCCTTCCCACCCAGCCAGCCAGATATCCCACCATGGAACGTGCTTGCATTGCAGGGAGTGTAAGTTGTCTCTCAGGATGTCAGTCAGTGGTGTCCTGCTGTTTGTTGGTGCACAGTTGGCAGCAGGGCCTTGTGCTCCCCACAGCAGTAGCCAGTGTCAGCCATCTTGTGAGTCCTTCTCCACTCCCTGTGATGTGAGCATGGTTCAGGGTGGTGTTGATGGGCCAGTTGTGAGGCTGAGCAATGTCTGTGACTACGACTCCCATCATGCTATTGCCTCCACCCCCTTCCCAGCATGCCCATGCTTCCTTCCTTTTGACTCTGCTTCCCTGTGGGGTGGGCTGGCTGTGCTGACAGGATGGCTGGGAGTGTTGTCCTGGCAGTTGTTTGGCTAAGAGTCCCAAGAGTGTCCCTGTGCTTCACACAACATAACCCAGGGTGGTGGTGCTTTGTGGGATCTTGTGTTAGGATGGAGGGCATTGCATTCTACCAGGTGGGTACTGTGGAGTTTGTGTTGGGGGGTGTGAGGGGAGGTGCTGGTGACTATAGTCAGTGCTGCAAGTCCCCCTTCCCACCCAGCCAGCCAGATATCCCACCATGGAACGTGCTTGCATTGCAGGGAGTGTAAGTTGTCTCTCAGGATGTCAGTCAGTGGTGTCCTGCTCTTTGTTGGTGCACAGTTGGCAGCAGGGCCTTGTGCTCCCCACAGCAGTAGCCAGTGTCAGCCATCTTGTGAGTCCTTCTCCACTCCCTGTGATGTGAGCATGGTTCAGGGTGGTGTTGATGGGCCAGTTGTGAGGCTGAGCAATGTCTGTGACTACGACTCCCATCATGCTATTGCCTCCACCCCCTTCCCAGCATGCCCATGCTTCCTTCCTTTTGACTCTGCTTCCCTGTGGGGTGGGCTGGCTGTGCTGACAGGATGGCTGGGAGTGTTGTCCTGGCAGTTGTTTGGCTAAGAGTCCCAAGAGTGTCCCTGTGCTTCACACAACATAACCCAGGGTGGTGGTGCTTTGTGGGATCTTGTGTTAGGATGGAGGGCATTGCATTCTACCAGGTGGGTACTGTGGAGTTTGTGTTGGGGAGGGTGTGAGGGGAGGTGCTGGTGACTATAGTCAGTGCTGCAAGTCCCCCTTCCCACCCAGCCAGCCAGATATCCCACCATGGAACGTGCTTGCATTGCAGGGAGTGTAAGTTGTCTCTCAGGATGTCAGTCAGTGGTGTCCTGCTGTTTGTTGGTGCACAGTTGGCAGCAGGGCCTTGTGCTCCCCACAGCAGTAGCCAGTGTCAGCCATCTTGTGAGTCCTTCTCCACTCCCTGTGATGTGCGCATGGTTCATGGTGGTGTTGATGGGACCGTTTTGGGGCGGGCAATATGTGTGACTGCAACTCCCATGATGCTATTGGCTACACTGACTTGGCCAGCATACACAGAATTCCTTCCTTTGAGTGGTCTTCACTGTGTGTTGGTGTTGTTGTGGTGGCTACATGTGTGGATGTGTTTGTTAGTTCTATTTGTGCCACTACCTAGCTGTAGTTGTGGTTGTGTTTGTACATGTGTTGGCACAGTTGGATGTGACTTTTTTGATGGCATGTGTTGTGTTTCTCTGACTGACATACACATTTTGGGATGATTCTGTTCTGGTTGCTGTGTGATTGCTATGAGTACATGGTTTGACTCTCCCCTTGACAGTGATGTGTGTGTGTTTTGTGGCAGTATATTGTGTACATTTGTTGTGTACTCACCAGGCTCTGGGATGTTCTCTAGTCCATATACGCTCACTGGCGGAAGGATGGCCCGCACCTTCTCCTTCCAGGGCCTGAGGTATACTGGCTTGGCAGGAGGGCCACTGCCGGTGTATTGGCTGATGAGGTAGTCTTTCTTGAGCAGCTCACGGACCCTCCTGCGCACGTCATACCACCTGTTCTGGATGTCGGTCTTTGTGCGCAGACATGGTGATTGGGCGTTCACCCTGTTGATGATCCTCTCCCACATCTTGGTTTTCTGCGACATGGGGGTCTGTTGGACCAATGTGCCAAACAGCTGTGGCTCTACCCTGAGGATCTCGTCTACCAGGACTTCCAATTCACAATCTAGGAACTTGTGATTCTTCTTGGGGGGCATGGTGATGGGTGGTGATGGTGAGTGATGTGTGTGTTGGTGTGCAGGTGAGGGTGTGTGAGTGTGTGTTTTGCTGGGTGTATGTGAGGTAGGTATTTGTTGGTGTGCTGCTGGTGTGTGGCTTGTGTGAGGGATGAGCTGTGGGTGTGTGGTTGCTTTCTCTTGGGTGCTGGCAGTGGAATGGCATTTGCAAAGGCTCATGGTAGTGATTTGTGTCCTTTATATAGGTGGAGTTGTGGGTGTGTCTTTGTTCTCTGTCCCCACCCCCCAGTATTTATTGGCTTGGTAATTGCTTGTTTGGCCTTTTTTTTGGGTGATTTTTCCTTTGTGTTGTTTGTGTATGTTGGAAACGTTCTTGTGACCGAGTCGGACCCTGCATTGGTCTCGTACGGTGTTTTCCGTTTCGTTCACGCTGTGTTTGTGCAGTTTTCTATGCTGCGTACGCGTCGGTCACGGTGTATTGTGTTGCTTCGGCTCGGTTTTGTATGCGTGTCGGTCGTACGGCTTGTCCTCCGTCCGACTCGGTCGTGTTTTTCGCGCCTTGCATCGTACTTTGCGGTTTGGAGTTGGCGGGTACGATTCGGTCAGATTTGTTCCGGGTGCGTGTCGGTCGGTTGGATTCGCGTGTTTTTCCGGCCGGATTGCTATTTTCCGTGCGGCTCGGTCGGTCGGCTTGGTTTCCTTACGTGTCGGTCGGATTTATCGCGGCTTGCATCGTACTTGGCGTGTCGGGCGCCACTGGTACGTGTCGGTCGGTAATTTTTCCGGCTCCGAGTCGGTCGGTGCTTTTTCCGGCCCGAATCGGAATCGACCCCTATGTAGTGATCGTTTAGGTGGAACAACAGGAGTGCACCAGATTCTAGGTAAAATTCAGGGTCACTTTGCAGTTCATTTCTATATTTATTACTAGAGTGTATTCGAATTGTTGCATGCAGTGCAAAAAAACAGAACTAGCAGTCCCCATTCGTAATATTTGACTCTCCAGAAACACTGGAATGGGATCTGCAGTCCTCGACTCTAACTCGCATTACCAAAGATGAATCTTCTATTGTCGCTAGAATGCTCACTGTCTGTACATGACCGCAACCAGTCTCATTACACCCAGAAATTAAACGTTTAGGTTAAGAATTTTTTTTTTTAAACCATGCACGATGTTTAATTCAATGTGTGGGAGGTACAATTGAAGCACGTGCTCCTTTAATGACTTTATGGCTAAATAGCGCAAAGTAATTGTATATGGTTGTTATTGATATGATTTATGCTATGATTTGTTTTCCAGGATGCCCACACCACCTGCAGTAAGTTGGCACAAGCTGGGAATAGTTAGAGAGATGAGGTTTAGTTATTCTCAGTCCTTCGGTTATGAGGAAAGGCCCGTGACTTGGGGACACAGGAAGATAGGGCAAAAGCATGTTGCCCCTATTCCAGATGATGAAAGCGTCCTTATTAACCTGTTACCTATACAAAGTGTTTAATCTTATAAAAGTTAGGGGGAATACATACTAAAATAATTATACTACTTTACGTAATACAGTTTTATGTTAACACTTCTTCTATATAAATGTTAATGAACACAGTGTCTGAGGTATTAAATTCCAATCTGTAAACACATTGCTAAGTACAAAGAATCACAGGATCTTCATTATTTTCCTTATTTTCCAGCTTACAGAAACTACGCCTAACAATCAATCAATCAGGGGAATTGTAAGCGCGCTACTCACCCGTGAGGGTCTCAAGGCGCTGGGGGGGGGGGGGGTATAAACAGCTCAGTTTAGTCGAAGAGCCAGGTCTTGAGCGTCTTCCTGAAGATATTCAGGGAGGGGGCACGTCTGATATTGAGCGGGAGCTCGTTCCAGGTTTTGGCTGCGATGTAGGAGAAGGTTCTTCCACTTGTTCTAGCTCTGCGGATGCGCGGGATTTCGGCGAGGTCGGCGGATCAGAGGTTTCTCTTGGGTACGTGGAAGGAGATTCTCTCGTTGAGGTATTGGGGTCCGGTGTTGTGGATGCATTTGTAGGCATGGATGAGTTTCTTGAAAGTGACTCTCTTCTCAACGGGGAGCCAGTGGAGGTTCCGTAGGTGTTGGGTGGTGTGCTCGTGTCGAGGAATGTCGAGGACGAGTCTGGCTGCGGTGTTCTGTATGGTCTGGAGCTTGCGGAGCAGAGACTTGTTGATCCCGGTGTAGAGGGGGTTTCCGTAGTCCAGCCTGCTGGCTATGAGTGCGTGGGTGACGGCCTTCCTTGATTCGGGGGGGATCCACTTGAAGGTCTTTCGGAGGATTTGGAGGGTGTTGAAGCAGCTGGAGGCGACGGCGTTGACCTGTCGGGTCATGGAGAGGGAGGAGTCGAGTGCGATGCCTCCCGCCTCCCAGCTGCTCCTCCCTCCCACCTCCCCATATATGGCGGCCGCTGCGCGGTGAGGAGAGCGACCCTTGACCTTGCCAGGTAGGTCGCTCCCCCACCACACAGCTCCGCCTGTGTTGTCCGCCCGCTGCTGCTGCTGGTAAGCTCGCCCCTCCGCTTGTGGCCTCGGTGCCCGTATTTCTTGCTTTCTGTCTCTCCATTTTTCCTTCTGTGCCCCTCGCTGCCCCATTGTACTGTGCCCGTATTCTCTGTTTGTCTTCTCCCCATTTTTCCTTCTGTGCCCCTCGCTGCCCCATTGTACTATGCCCGTATTTCTCTGTTTGTTTTCTCTCCCCATTTTTCCTTCTGTGCCCTCGCTGCCCCATTGTACTGTGCCCGTATTTCTCTGCTTGTTTTCTCTCCCCATTTTTCCTTCTGTGCCCCTCGCTGCCCCATTGTACTGTGACCGTATTTCTCTGTTTGTTTTCTCTCCCCATTTTTCCTTCTGTGCCCTCGCTGCCCCATTGTACTGGGCCCGTATTTCTCTGTTTGTCTTCTCCCCATTTTTCCTTCTGTGCCCCTCGCTGCCCCATTGTACTGTGCCCGTATTTCTCTGTTTGTCTTCTCCCCATTTTTCCTTCTGTGCCCCTCGCTGCCCCATTGTACTGTGCCCGTATTTCTCTGTTTGTTTTCTCTCCCCATTTTTCCTTCTGTGCCCCTCGCTGCCCCGTTGTACTGTGCCCGTATTTCTCTGCTTGTTTTCTCTCCCCATTTTTCCTTCTGTGCCCCTCGCTGCCCCATTGTACTGTGACCGTATTTCTCTGTTTGTTTTCTCTCCCCATTTTTCCTTCTGTGCCCCTTGCTGCCCCATTGTACTGTGACCGTATTTCTCTGTTTGTTTTCTCTCCCCATTTTTCCTTCTGTGCCCCTCGCTGCCCCATTGTACTGTGACCGTATTTCTCTGTTTATTTTCTCTCCCCATTTTTCCTTCTGTGTCCCTCGCTGCCCCATTGTACTGTGCCCGTATTTCTCTGCTTGTTTTCTCTCCCCATTTTTCCTTCTGTGCCCCTCGCTGCCCCATTGTACTGTGACCGTATTTGTCTGTTTGTTTTCTCTCCCCATTTTTCCTTCTGTGCCCCTCGCTGCCCCATTGTACTGTGCCCGTATTTCTCTGTTTGTTTTCTCTCCCCATTTTTCCTTCTGTGCCCCTCGCTGCCCCATTGTACTGTGACCGTATTTCTCTGTTTGTTTTCCCTCCCCATTTTTCCTTCTGTGCCCCTCGCTGCCCCATTGTACTGTGACCGTATTTCTCTGTTTGTTTTCTCTCCCCATTTTTCCTTCTGTGCCCCCGCTGCCTCTCTCCATTCCCGCCGCTGCGTCCCTGCGGCCCCGCCCCCTGACTGCCCATTCGCTGCCCCTGCCTCCCGCCTCCCAGCTGCTCCTCCCTCCCACCTCCCCATATATGGCGGCCGCTGGCGCGCCAAGGCAAGCCCGTCTGCGCCCGTCCGCGACTGGACCGCGCCCAGCGCCAGAACCCCTGGACCGCGCGCCCCCGCTCCAGCCTCGAGGACCGACGCCGATACGATGCCACCACACTCCACGCCCTCAACCCCGGACGGACGCACAACTGCTTCAAGGCCGCCCCGAAACGCACCCATGGTCCCTTCAGCTGCCGGAACTGCAGCTACACCAGCCTCAGAGCCACCGAGGCGCCCGCCAAGAAGGACCTCAACCACCTCCGGTGCATCCTACTGAACACCCGCTCCGCATGCAAACACGCCGTCGAGCTCTGGGACCTGCTCGACACATCATCACCAGACGTCGCCTTCCTGACAGAGACCTGGATGAACGACTCCTCCGCCCCCGACATCGCCATAGCCATCCCAGACAGCTATAAGATCACCCGCAGAGACCGCATCAACGCAGTAGGAGGAGGAATCGCCATCGTCCACAAGAACACCATCAGGGTCTCGACCAGCACCGACGACACTCTCAGCACCGCCGAACACATGCACTTCCAGATACACACGGACCCCAACACCACCCTTAGAGGCACCCTTGTCTACAGACCCCCTGGGCCCCCGACCCCAGTTCAGCGACTCCATCGCCGACTTCATCAGCACGCACGCCCTGACCTCTACCGACTACATCCTCCTCGGAGACTTGAACTTTCACCTGGAGAACAACAACGACAGCAACTCCACCACCCTGATCGACAGCCTCGCCAACCTCGGCCTGAGCCAGCTCGTCACAACACCGACCCACTGCGCTGGCCACACGCTTGACCCCATCTTCTCCTCAAGCTCCCACGTCTCCTTCAGCCACACCACGGAACTCCTCTGGACCGACCACCGCTGCATCCATTTCACCTTCCAGAAACCCACCACACACCACCGCACCCAACAGATCCCACGCCGCTGCTGGAGCAAAGTCACCGAAGACCAACTCCGGGCAACCCTCGCTCTCAGCCCTCCCTCCGACCCATCCAACACCGACGACGCTGCCTGCAACCTCAGACGATGGATGGACGACTGTGCCAACACCTCGCCCCGCTGAAAAGCTCACCTACAGCGACACCACCAAAAGAGCCAGCTGGTTCACCTCGGAACTCCTAGCTTCCAAGCGTACCTGCCGGAAACTAGAGAAGAAATGGCACAGCGATAAGACACCGGACAGCCACACAGCCCACAAAGACGCCATCCGTAACCACCACCACCTCATCAGGTCCGCCAAGAGAATCTCCTTCAAAGACCGCCTCGACAACAACGCACACAACAGCAAGGAGCTTTTCAACATCGTGAAGGAACTCCCCAATCACAGCTCCAACACCAACGACATCCCGCCGTCGCAACCCCTGTGCGATTCCCTCGCCACCTTCTTTCACCGCAAGATCGCCGACATCCACGACAGCTTCAACACCCAGACAACCCCAACTAAGATCGATACACCAGACCCGCCACACACCATCGACCACGACCCCCTGCCAGCCTGGGCCAGCGTGAACATCGAGGACACCATCAAGACCATGAGCACAATACACCCCGTCAGACCCTTTCCCGCACCACATCTTCAACAAAGCCAGCAGCTCCATCGGACCCCACCTGTGCAACATCATCAACCTCTCCTTCGAGACCGCGACCTTCCCAGAGAGCTGGAAACACGCAGAGATCAACGCCCTACTCAAAAAACCCAAGGCGGACCCGAGAGACCTCAAGAACTTCCGGCCCATCTCTCTGCTTCCGTTCCCAGCCAAGGTCATCGAGAAGATCGTCAACAAACAGCTAACCCGATACCTCGAAGAAAACAGCATCCTGGACCCATCCCAATCAGGGTTCCGCAGCAACCACAGCACTGAGACTGCCCTCATCGCCGCCACCGACGACATCAGGATCCTGCTGGACAATGGCGAGACCGCAGCCCTCATCCTGCTGGACCTCTCCGCCGCCTTCGACACTGTCTGCCACCGCACTCTACGCGCACGCCTCCACAACGCAGGGATCCGAGACAAGGCCCTGGAATGGACCACCTCCTTCCTCGACGGCAGAACCCAGAGAGTCCGCCTCCCACCTTTCCCGATCCGAAGCCTCCGAGATCATCTGCGGCGTACCCCAGGGATCGTCCCTCAGCCCAACACTGTTCAACATCTACATGGCCCCGCTCGCACGCATCGCCAGACAACACGACCTCAACATTATCTCCCTACGCCGACGACACTCAACTGATCCTCTCCCTCACCAAGGACCCCTCGCCGCCAAAGCCAAACTCCATGACGGAATGAAGGCCGTCGCCGATTGGATGAAGATCAGCCGACTAAAGCTGAACACGGACAAAACGGAGGTCCTCATCCTCGGCTCCAACCCTCAGCCTGGGACGACTCCTGGTGGCCAACGACGCTGGGAGCAGCCCCGACACCCACCGACCACGCACGCAACCTGGGTGTCATCCTCGACTCAACGCTCTCCATGACCAAGCAAGTCAACGCAGTCTCCTCCTCCTGCTTCAACACCCTCCGCATGCTTCGCAAGATCTACAGGTGGATCCCGACAGACACAAGAAGAACAGTCACCCAGGCCCTCGTCAGTAGCAGACTAGACTATGGGAACGCCCTCTACGCGGGAGCCCCGGCCAAGCTCATCAAGCGACTACAACGCATACAAAACGCCTCCGCACGACTGATCCTCGACGTGACCACGCCACAGCCACATCACCCCCCACTTGAGGAACCTGCACTGGCTCCCCGTCGACAGGAGGATCACCTTCGAACTCCTCACCCACGCACACAAGGCACTCCACAAAACTGGCCCAGCCTACCTCAACAGACGACTCTTCTTCTACGTCCCCAACCGCCAGCTCCGCTCCGCCGACCTCTCCCTCGCCACCGTCCCCCGCATTCGAAGAACAACCACCGGCGGCAGATCCTTCTCACACCTCGCCGCCAAGACCTGGAACACCCTTCCACTAAGCCTACGAAAGACCCAAGACCTGCTGACCTTCAGGAGGCTACTCAAGACCTGGCTGTTCGACCAGTAGCAGCATCCCCCCCCCCCATCCCTCTCCCCAGCGCCTTGAGACCCTCGCGGGTAAGTAGTGCGCTCTACAAATTCTGTGATTGATTGATTGATTGATGGTTCGGGGTGTGGGGGGCTGCCGAGGGCAGTAGGCCACCAGGTGTTGTCCCATGCCAAGGGGGAGGGTCCGAGGACTTCTGTCTTCTCCGAGTTGAGCTTCAGGCAGTTTCTGCTCATCCAGGATGTGACGTCCTTCATTCCTTCCTGGAAGTTAAGTCTGGTGGTGATTGGGTCCTTGGTAAGGGAGAGGATGAGCTGGGTGTCGTCGGCGTAGGATATTATGCTGAGTCCGTGGTGTCTGACGATGGCGGCGAGGGGGGCCATGTAGATGTTGAAGAGCGTGGGGCTGAGCGATGATCCTTGGGGCACTCCGCAGTTGATTTCCGTGGGTTCGGAGAGAGGAAAGGCGGTAGTCTGATTCTTTGGGTTCTGCCGATGAGGAACGAGCAGATCCAGTCAAGGGCGGTGTCTTGTATGCCGGCGTCGTGGAGTCTGGCGGTGAGTGTGCAGTGGGAGACGGTGTCGAACGCTGCAGAGAGGTCGAGTAGGATCAGAGCTGCGGTGTGTCCTAGGTCGAGGAGGGTGCAGATGTAGTCTGTGGCGGCGAGTAGGGCGGTTTCGGTGCTGTGGTTGCTGCGGAGTCCGGATTAGGAGGGGTCGAGGATGGAGTTTTCTTCGATGAATTTGGTTAGTTGTGCATTGACTGTCTTCTCTGTACCTTTGGCCGCGAAGGGGAGGAGGGAGATGTGTCGGTACTTCTTGAGGTCAGTGGGGTCTGCTGAGGGCTTCTTGAGCAGGGGTCTGACTTTTGCGCGTTTACAGTCATCGGGAAAGATGCCGGTCTTGAAGGTGGTGTTGATGGTGTGTCATAGTTCGGGAGCGATGGCTGTGGTGGCTCTGTGGAAAATGTGGGGGTGGCAGGGGTCCGTGGGGGCCCCTGAGTGGATGCCTTTCATGGTTGAAGTGGTGTTTTCGGTGGTGACTGGGGTCCAGGAGGAGATGGTGGGCTGGATGGCGTTGCTGGAGCAGGAAGTGGTTTCGGAGTTGGGTGTCTTGTCATTGAAGTTGTCGAGAGTGCCTTGATTTTTAGATGGAAGTAGGATACAAGCTTGTCGCAGAGGTCCTGGGAAGGGGTGATGTCCGTTGTTTCGCTGGGGGGCTTGGTGAATTTCTGGATGACGCTGAAGAGTTGCTTGGAGTTGCCGGCGTTGGCGAGGATCTTGTTTTGGATGAAGGTCCTTTTGGTGGATCTGATGCGTTGGTGGTATTCCGTCATGGCGTTTTTGTAGGTGTGTGATCTTCTGGCATTTTGCGGTTTCTCTAGTTCTTCTCAAGACGTCTGCAGGTGCGTCTGGATTCTTGGAGGTCAGCGGTGAACCAGGTGGCTTTCCTGGGGAGTTGTCTGTAGGGGTTGCGTAGTGGTGCAAGCTTGTCTGCGCAGCTGGAGATCCATCTGTGCAGTCCTTTGGCTGCGAGGTTGGCGTCGGTCGACGTGGTGGGGGGGTCGCGGTTGAGGGTGGAGTTGAGTTGAGTTGTTCCTCAGTGACTTTGCTCCAGTTCCTTCGTGGGGGGCGCAGTGCAGGTTTGGGCGGTGTGGGTTTGTTGACGTGGAAGTTTAGACAGTGGTGGTCTGTCCATGGGGGTTGCGTGGTGTGGCTGAAGTGGATGTTGTTACCTCCTACGAAGATGGGGTCGAGGGTGTGTCCTGCCTTGTGGGTGGGCGTGGTGACAAGCTGTTTCAGTCCGATGTTGGCGAGGTTGTCCAGGAGGGCGGCGGAATTGGGGTCGCTGGGGTTGTCGAGGTGGAAGTTCAGGTCTCCGATGAGTATGTAGTTCATGGAGGCAATGGCGTGGGGTGCGATGAGGTCGGCGATGGTAGTGGCGAACGAAGTGCGGGGTCCAGGGGGGTCTGTAGGCGAGGGTGCCGCGGAGTGAGATTCTGGGGCTGGTCTGGATCTGGAAGTGAAGGTGTTCGGTGGTGAGGAAGGAGTCCTTCGTGGTGGAGGTGGCGAGCCGGAGGGAGCTCTTGTGTACGATGGCGAGTCCTCCTCCTGGGCGGTTGGGGCAGTCCTCCCTCTGGATCTTGTATCCGTCGGGGACGGCGGTGGCGATGTCGGGGGCGGAGGAGGTGTTGGTCCAGGTTTCTGGAAAAAAGGCGACATCTGGCGAGAGGGTGTCGAGGAGGTCCCAGATCTCTACGGCGTGTCTGTGCAGGGAGCGCACGTTGAGGAGGATGCACTTCAGGACTTCGGTGTTGTTGGCGTTCAGGTGCGGGGGCCGTGGGGGTGCGGTCGGCGGTGAAGGATTGGCGGCAGTGACGGCAGGAGAACTGGCCGTGGGTGGTGTTCGGCATCGATCGCTGGCAGTTGTTGTTCCTTCCGAGGTTGAGTGCGAGGAGGGCAGCGGAGTTCCTGGCGCTGGCCGCGGTTGGGTCGCGGACGGGCGCAGACGGGCTTGCCTTTGGCGCGCCAGCGGCGCAACCACTGCGCGCCACCGCCATTAAGTAGGGGACGGGGGAGGGAAGCGCAGCTGGGAGGCGGGAACCGGCAGGGGGGGAGGGGCCGCGGGGGCAGCAGCAGCTGGAAAAGGGCACAGCGAGCAACGGGCAGAGAAAGCAGAAAACGGCAAAAAGAAAACACAGGCACAGGTACAATAAACAAGACAGGCACAATAACAAGACAGTGAAGGGGCTAGAAAGGAAGACAGAAAAACGGGCATAGAAAGACAGAAAAATGGCACAAACACAGAGACAGACAGCAGTAGCCAGCAGAAGAGCAAGGCTCTCCCACTGGACCACCAGGGATGAGGCGCAGGCAGGAGCCTGTGGGTGGAGGAGGGCCTCGAACACCTACCTGCACTGGGGCAGTGGCAGCAGCACTACCGCGGAGCTGCTGGGGGAGAGAGCAGGTCTCTGACCAGGAGGTCAGGATGTATCTTCTACATACGAGCATATAGTGACACAGCTTGAGGTAGTTATTGTAAATATGAGTAAATGTGTAAATGTGTTTAGCAAGATATTTATGTTGCTTTATGAATAGCTTTCAGGAAATTCCAGTTACCTGTCAAAACACAGAGAGTTGATCTAATGTAATATTGGTATAGTGCGTCATTTCAAAATTGCAAGTTATGTTCAGTGTGCCAATGACAAGTTACTTAAGACATCTCTTTGTCAGTCCTCGGCGCCTTTGGAAAACAGTTACTCCCTCCACTTTTAGTGAAGTCTTTAAGACTCCCTCTCTTGCCTCTTACTCGGTTGTATGATATGCCTTAATCTCCATGCCTAAACAACACGGTCTGAATCACGACCGCTTCTTTACCACGCATGCCTTTACCACGAATGACTTTACGACGTATTTTGTTGTAAAGGCATGATTGGTAAAGGGATACGCATGGTAAAGATCACACCCCAGGCCCCCCACTCTGAGCCCTAAAACCGATACCCCAGCTCTGCAATCTACCCTGCCCCAGCCCTAAAAACTACCCTTACTCCCCACCCTGAGCCCTAAAACCTGGCCCCCTGCCCAAAAAGCTAACCCAACACCCACCCCCCGCCCTGAGCCCTAAAACCGTCCCGGCCCTAAAAACTACAGTCACCCCCAAAACCCTGCCCCATCCCCACTTACTAAGTCATGTCCCGGTCCTTCCTCTCCCGATCCTTCCTGTTCCTCTACCCACCCATCCGCTCTGCATCTAAACCGCTGACTACCTTACCCACGCATATGTGTGGTTAAGGCATATGTGTAGTTAAGGCATATGCGTGGTTCAGGCAAGCATTGTTCCTCGTTTGTTGAAACAGCACACATGGCTCAGCCCGCGTTGTAAATGCCATTTCTCCTCTTACTCAGATGTAGATACAACCTTGTCTGCATACCATGATTCTCTAACTACCACACTCGATCAAATAGCCCCTTTTAAAAATTCCATGTCCGTCTACCTCAGGAAAAAAGCTCCATGACACTTTGATTCCCTGCATCAGGAAAAGTCGTTTTGCAAATGTCTCGAATGCAGATGGTGCATTACCAGGTCCCCTGAGGACAAATTAGAATATTGGACCAGGCTAGTAACTTATCATAACATGATTAGGGCAGTTTGGAACATGTAACTTAATCAATTGCCAGCACATGCAATTTCACCAAAGAGTTATATAAAGCATTAAATAGCTTTATGAAACCTTGCGTATTTGCCTCCACAATTGCGGCATCTCAGGACCTTTGTGATGATCTAGCTGACTTTTTTTAAGCTAAGATGGACAGCCAATATGGAGCGTCCGAAAAGTGAACCTGACTTAAACTATCCACATCCAATGCTACGGCTAGTTTGAACAATTTTGAATTCTGTTCTGTGGATCAGGCACAGGAGATGCTTGCTAAATCTGGCTCTCCCCAGGACTTATGTCCTCCCAAGACTACAGCTAGATTAGTGAACTGTTTGGCACCAGCAGTCAGGGAAATATTCAATCTCTCAGTGGCCACGGTCAAAGTGCCAAAGAAATGGAAGTGCACCAAAGTATCTCCTCATCTCAAAAAACCCTCAGCTAACCCTGATGTCCTTTCTAATTATAGACCAATTTCGCTGTTACCTTTACTAACAAAAGCTCTAGAAAGATATATGAATACACAACTGCTATCTTTTCTTGAAGAGCATAAGATCCTAGACCCCTCTCAATCGGGTTTCAGGAAGCTACACACTACAGAGACTGAATTGTTGGCCGTCACTGACAACATCAGGCGCTCTCTAGATACTGGAGCACCAGTCATGTTAGTGTTTCTGGCTCTATCAGCGGCCTTCGACACGGTCTTCCACTCCATCCTAATCCGCAGACTCCACGTGGTTGGTCTTCACTGCAGGGTGCTACTTTGGCTCAGGGGCTTCCATGATAACCGCACACAACAGGTTTGCCTTGGTCCTGTTTGCCTTGGTTCTTTCAAATCAAGACTGATGGATGTCAACAAGGGAGCCCCCAGGGCTTGTGCCTAAGTCTAACATTCTTCAATATCTACATAGCACCGCTAGCCAAAATCATAAGAGCATGTGGGGAGGAGATTCTGTCATACACAGATGACACTCAACTTCTCATCTCGTTTGGCCCCAAGCCTGACAAAGTGAATGACAATTTCACTGACTGCATGAGGGAAATCGCTAGTTGAATGAATACTGGCTGCCTCTAACTGAACAGCAAGAAGATGCTATCTGGCAAAGCCAACGAGCTATGGTCAATAGACTGGTGGCCCCCTGACCTTGGTCCAGCCCCCTCACCTTAGCAGGTAGTGAAAAATCTTGAAGTGAAAATAGACCAATCATTCGCTATGTCTGGTCAAGTTAATGCAATATATGTCTCCTGCTAAGACACAATGAGCCTTCTAAAAAAAGCTTTTCCTTGGCTCCCGGATTCTTCTTGAAAAACCCTTGTCCAAGCTCTTATAACCAGTCGTCTGGACAATGAGAACGCCTTACCAGTTGCAGTAAATGACACCTTGCTGACCAAGCTGCAGGTAGTGCAGAACACAGTCGCCCAGCTGAACTGCAATCTTCCTGCCAGGTCCTCCTCTGCCCCTATCTTAAGGAAGTTACATTGGCTGCCTATCAGAAAGCGGGTTGTCTTTAAACTCTGCTGTCTGACTCATACGGCCCTTCACAGGGCCCACCCAGCCTATTTGTCCTCACGACTGAGTTACTATCTGCCCTCCAGACAACTAAGGTCCTCAAATCAAGCACTCCTGCTAACACCACCTATCCGCACCTCTTGATTTGGGGGTAGATTCTTCTCGTATAAGGCTCTACTCAACTGGAGCAAACTCCTGCTCCATCTTCGCACCTGCCCTGACTTCATGAACTTTAAAAAGATGCTAAAAACCTGGCTGTTCTAGAGTGCCCTCTTCTGCCATGATCAGCACAGCACCGAGATACTGCTCTGGGAGTGAGTTGCGATCTATACCAAGACCGTAAAAATTAAATTGTCTTATAGTGATCCACTACACCTGTAGACCTCCATGACCGCAAAAGTGACAAGGTAGAGAGCAGAGTCCTGTGTCTCTGTTTTCTCTTATGTCCCATTTCCATTTCCGTGCTTCTACCACTGGCACTCATGTCAGCATGGTGATTGGTGGAGATGGTACTAGGCAGAAAAGAACATTGTTTCAATTGGATCTTGTGCATAAGGTTAGTGCAAACCTGTGACTTGTGTAATACTGTGCACAAGAGTCCAAATTTGATAATCTGTAAAAACTAGGCCAAGCCAGAAATAATGTGTTCTGAAACTATGGGCCCTGTATTACTCAACACCCCCTTACTATTTACTGGAGAACCTAATAGGGATGCGGAAACTTTTAATTATTGGGTCACCACTGCCTTAGACAAAATAGCCCCTATGACAGTGATGAAATCAGCTAGGAACAAACCTTCAGCTTCTTGGTTCACACCTGAACTACAAGCTGAAAAAAGCACGCTGTAAAAAGCTCGAACGGATTTGGCGCAAAACCTATTGCACTGAGATGAAAAACATCTACAGGAAAGCTCTCAAGCACTTTCACGGGCTCAAAAGCATTGCCATAAAGGACTTCATTGCCAATCAAATTAGACAATCAGACAGCTCGACCAAGAAGTCTTTAAAATTGTTCAAGACTTCTTGCAACCAGGGACATTGAAAAGCAATATAACCCCGTCCGATACTCTCTGTGAGAATCTATCAATTTTCTTTCAGGAAAAAATTCAAGATATTTACTCCTCATTCTCGGAAATTTATACCTCCAACATTCCCTTTACACCCCCCACAAATACCTGGTCGGAATTCACCCCTTTTGACTCCGACTCCTCTCTTAGTCAGTTGGAGAAAATAAAATCTGGATCCCTTTGGATCCCTGCCCCGCTAGGTATTTTAAACAACTTGCCCCACTGATTAACCCTCCACTGAATCAGCTCTGGAGCGCTTCCCTAAAATCTGGCACTTACCCGTCCATCTGGAAAACTGCACTTGTTCAACCTATCCTCAAAAGGAGGATGCTGATCCAGCTGTACTAAAAATTTCAGACCCATCTCCCTCCTGCCAGCACCAGCCAAAATTCTTGAGAAAGAAGTTCAGAAACAGCTGTCCCACTTCTTAGAAACTAATAAACTACTACACGACTCTCAGTCTGGCTTCAGAGCTGGCTACTGCACCGAGACAGCTCTGCTGGAGGTAACTGAAACAATCCGGGAAACTTTAGATAAGAATAGCTGTGCAATGTTGATACTGTTAGACCCGTCAGCAGCGTTTGACACTGTGTCACATAAGATCCTTCTTGACAGGCTCAAGCAACTGGGAGTTTTGGAGACCACTTTGGCCTGGTTCAGTTCTTTTCTTAAGGGGCGGTCCCAGAAAGTAAGGTTGCACCCCTATGTCTCATCACTCCGTTATGTGAACTGTGGAGTCCCTCAGGGCTCGGCTCTCAGCCCTACTCTTTTTAATGTTTACCTTGCGCCCCTAGCCACACTTATAGAGCAACATGGCGTGGGTGTCGTCTCTAGCCGATGACACCCAATTAGTGTTCTCTTTTAGAGACCACTCAGAGGCCGCATTTACACATTTTAAACAGTGTCTGATTGATATATCTACCTGGATGACTAAGAATTGCCTACGGCTGAATGCCGACAAAACTGAGGTTTTGTTTTTTAATCAGCCTTCCCCCCCTATTCTGATCTCTGGTGGCCCTCACAGCTCAATCCCCCTCCACAGCCTGTGTCCTCAGCCAGGAATCTGGGCTTTAAAATGGACAACACTCTCTCATGTAAATCCCAGATAGGACTTGTATCATCATCCTGCTTCTGGAAAATGAAAACACTACGAAGATTTCTTCATTTCCTACCAATAGACTGCAGGAAAACTATTGTCCATGCACTTATAACATCAAAGCTGGACTATGCCAATAGTCTTTATCTGGGTTACCAACGTATTTATTCAGGAAATTGCAGATAATTCAGAATGCAGCCGCAAGGCTTATTAGAAATGTCCCTCTAAGGCACCATATTTCCCCCATCTACGCAGTCTTCATTGGTTGCCTGTGAAAAAACGCACAGAATTCAAGGCGCTTACTCTTGCCTATAGGGCAATAAGCGGTGAGGTCCCATCTATCTTCGGAAAAGAATCCGTAAATCTCAGCATACAAGAAACTTAAGATCCAATCATCTTGAACTCCTTAACACCCCTCGTTTCGCTAAGGCTAGAATAGGAGGAAGATCTTTTACAGTCCGAACCACAACTCTGTGGAATTCTTTGCCTGTACACATCAGAAAGGCCAACACAGAGCTAAGCTTCCGGAAATCCTTGAAGACATGGCTTTTCAGTCTTCCTTAACACCCATGGCAACTCCTATCCTCCCTCCTTCTATCTGTCACTAGCGCCGGGACACTTCCGTTGGGAGTAGCCGTGCGCTCTATAAGCTCCATAATAATAATAATAATAATAATGAGTGGTAGAGCGCAAATGGAGGACGCCCGAGTAATATTTATAAAACAATTCCTTATAAAGTAATCAGATGTTATAAAAATTATGTATGCATGTTAATCCATGAATTCTCATTATAAATGTTGCCGAACTGTCTGGCACATTTTGATCCCAACATTTAAATCTGCCATTCTGACAGTATTAAGAATATGAAACATGTCTAGTTTTGAGTTTTACTAGGTACTGTGAATTCCATTCATAGATGGGGGGCAGTGGAATTGTTTTTAAAAATAGGTAGTTATTAATTTGTAATTGTCTCAGCATATAATGTGAGCCTATCCATGGTTATTTTATTTATTTTATTTATTTGCAGAGTTTTATATAGCGCTGGCTAGACCCGGAGGTATCGGAGCGCTTTACATGAGGATTACTCGAGTTACAAAATTCCATCAGTTACAGGAGCATGAGTTAATAGAGCATAGATTAAACAAATACACATATCCAATGGGGTATAGGAGGAAGAGGGGAAAAGAAAAAAGGGGAAGGAATGAAGATCGGGTCAGGAAAGACAGGCAAGGGGAAAGTAATTCAGGGGAACCAAAAAGACAAAGTGAAAGTCAAACAAGCCGGCTGAATCGTCGGAAGGCGGGGAGGAAGGAGACACTGCAGAGAGACGAAGGAAAGTCTGCCCAATGTCCGGCTGGGTAGGTGACAGCCGAGGGAAATCCACAGCCCATCTCCTCTATAGCTACCTGGGTAGCTCCACCGGAGCATCGGTCAAATTACTAGGTCTCCGCGGTCGGTAGAATGTTCACAAATTCCTCGGAAGTTGCTGAGGCTGGTTTCAAATTCAATCGGGGGAGTTGGAGAATCAAAGGACCGCAGACCTTAGTGCCCCAGGTGTGTATCAAGGTTCAAGGAGGGGAACTTCGTCGGAGGGAGGGGGAGGAAGGAGACACAGCGGGGAGACGAGGAGAACAGTGCCCAATGTCCGGCTGGGTAGGTGACGGCCGAGGGGGTGAGCCAGAGCCGATCTCCTCTATAGCTGTCTGGGCAGCTCCACCGGGCATCAGCCATATTGCTCAGTCTCCACGGTCAGGATAATAATCACGGTTACTCTGAAGAATTTCGAGTTTAAACACAGGAGTTGGCGAGATGAGAACCGCAGTCAAATCAAACCCCAGGTGTATATAAGGGTCCAAGAAGGGGGTAGCCTACAGGGGAATTAATGCCTAAAAGGCAATCCCTAGCTGGGGAGATTATCGGCCGTCGCTGATCATCTGTCGGCCATCTTGAAGACATCCTGTATGAGATACATTGCGGGACAAGCTGGTACCCGGCTGAACAGTATTGGCAGATTGATTCTCCAGCTTGGTGACATAAGGAAGGGTTGAAATGAAGCTTCACGTCGCAGCAACCACAGACGGCTATATTGCTGATAGATTTGCCGATAGCTACATCATGGGCGCCATCTTAGGGCCAGGCCCCGCTCTGGGGAAAATCATCGTGCTGGTGGAATCAGATTTGTGCAAAAAAAAGTGTTCCTTACAGTAAGCGGATACAGTCTTACTTAAGATATTGGTTTGTGTTGCTGATCTGTACAGCACAGCTCCGCACAGAACGATAGAGCGCTTCCCGTACACTTCAGCCGCCATCTTAGGATCAGGCCACTTTAATTGACGATTGCGGCAAAGTTAGGAAACACTGGTCATGGCAACAAAAGTAATTATGCCTTGTCGGTAAAATCCTTACAAAGCGGGCGCTCAGGAGGGCAATCTGGTTGTTATTCAGTACCTTCAGTGCTGGTTTTATTGATGTCTCTCGTAATCCGCCTTTTTGAATCGCCGCGTTACTTCATCCGACGAGGATGCGGCGGTGATTCTGACAGTATTGGCAAAGTGTCCCCCGGCTTGGTGCAGCAGGAAGGGTTGAGATGTGCTCAACGTCGCAGCAAACTAAAATGGCTATATTTCCATTTGATTTTACTGATATTAGACCATGGGCGCCATATTAGGGCCAGGCCGCGCTGTGAGGAAGATCGCCGTGCTGGTGGAAACGATTGTGTGCAGAAACGTTCTTTATAGGCAGCGGACACAACCTTACTATTAAAACTTGCAAGAGTTGCCAATCTTTTGGAGCGCATCTCCGTAGGGAAAGGTAAAGCACTTTCCGTACATTTCAGCCGCCATCTTAGGGTCAGGCCGCTTTAGTTACCGATCATCGCAAGGCAAAGTCATTGAACATGGCAACAAAGGTTATTGTACCTTGTCGGAAAATGAGTCCGTTCAAATCCCTACGAGGCGGGTGCTCAGGAGGGTCCACACGCTGTCTCTGCTCTCGCCACCACCTGTGCTACCGTTGCGGGGCTCCGCAGTGTCGGGATCGCGCTAGAGGGGCGGCTACGGTGCCATCTTGCTTCTGAGGCAGTGCGATGCCTCGGACCGCACCACACCAATTCGGCAAAAACGGCAGAGCGCCGCCACGAAAGTCCGCGCCAGGCTACCCTCTGCCTCACGCCACCTTCACAAAGCAGCACATAAAGTTTTTGGGGCTCCTCCGCTCGGAGGAAACACCATCCGGCAGATCCGAGCTCCGGAGCTGTGGCGGATCACGTCCCATCCGCCATCTTGAATCTTGCAATTGTTAACGGTTAACGGGTTTCCCAAAGTTTCTGACAAATAAAATCCATTCAAGGGGCTTGTTCCTATACAAAAGGGTTGATGGAACAGCCAAACGAATGTGCTCTGAGTGAGAAGTAGACAGCATGCGTAGGACATCCGATAAATATTTATTAAAATACTCCTAATAAAAGAATCGGATGTTATCCCATGTTGAATTCAGAAAATCGTAGTGCTGTTTTTTATAATCGGTCATGCCATGATATGATTTCACAAGCTATAATCTCAAAAGCAGAGTTAAAACCATGTGCGAGTGTGTGAACCATCGTCACTAACTCCATTGCATGAAATCAAAAATGGTTTGGTTTTGATAGTGCCAAATAAATAAAACCACGTCATTATAATTGTGCTTTAGTGTTACACGCCCCTGAAGAATAGGTTAGAGTTGCTCGTGCATTTGTGTTGATTAGGTTACATTAGGTTTTGAGTCACTCATCCCCCAGACTAGATAGCTCAAGATATGACTGATTGATTGTATTATATATAAATGTTTTTTTTCCATTATTTTAAGTTGTGTTTTACATTTGCTTACGGGTACTTAGTTTGTTAGTGCTATGAGGTTTACTACACTGCTAAATTCTGGGCCAGAATGTACACCCTACCTAACTACATTTTTGCACCCAAGACTGGGTAGTAAAAAAATAATTAGGCCAACAGGTCCCACGTGTAAAGAGGCAACATTCCAGCACTCAGGACAACTGACATTCCAGCTAAGGCAACTGATCATTGCCCCACTCCTTGTTGTCCTTTTGGCTGCTCCAAAGTGTGAATGACACTTCAAGTAAGCACTGGATGAAGGAGGCTGGCCTGGCCTATAAACTCTCACTGTGTTTCTTTTCTTTATTTTTCGTTCAATTTCTCAAAAATAACTAATGCTGTCACATCAGACCTCACTAGCTGACCGCTAATAATAATATAATAATCAGCAGTGGTCATATCTAGAGATGAACGTTTGTGTGAAACAACTCTAAAAATGCACACCAAAAAAATACCTTAATTCCTCAATTGATTTATATCATGTGGGTAGCATCTTTCTGCAGCTTTGACTGGGTTTGAACCAACTGTGTGCACGATGTCATAGGCAAACGGAAAAGTATTATATGCATGACAGTGCAAGAAACACTATGCCCTTGACATTCCATTTGTCAGTGGTGGTATTGGATGACTTTTTCTCCTGTGGCTGCTTTCAATTCATACAGCTATGTAGCTGGAATATACTTTCAAGCTGATGCCCTGTCCAGAAAGCCACTTCTGTTTTAGAGGTGTAAAGAGCAATACAGAAAGGAGGACAGAGACAAGGGAAGCTGGGAAATTTAAGGTACAATATATCCAAAATATATTTGAAAGATATAGTACAATATAGATAATGGTGCCTGACAGTCTATTTAAGGACTGCAAGAGAGGAACTGGGGGAACATGGCGGCCTGCTAAACATGGCGGCCTGCTAAACGCGCCGGCCACGAGCTCTGAAGCCTCCGCTGTACCCTGGTCAAAAAGGAAGATCATCCTGGAGTCATTCTGAAGTCATCCGATGACTTCAGCTGAGCTATTCCTGTAATTATCTGGGGATGTCATCCCAAACCATCCTGAAGTATGCCTATAGGGGAAAATATTTCAATGGGATGACTCTTACTGTAATCACAAAAACTACTCTAGGATGGTGTTCTGATGACTTCCACTGGCAGGGAGTGATTACCTTTTACAACTCCACGAATACTAATTGACAACTTTGGGATGAGTGTGAATTACTCCAGGATGGGCTCCAGACAATTTAAGGATGATTGTGGATTATTCCTGGATGATCCTATTACCACTTTAGGATGGAAGTTGATTACTCTGGAATGATCCCATGATGATTTCAGGATGAGTGTGTGTTGGAAAATGAGGCAGTATCTGTGAGGCCTGCACAAATAACATGACACATTTGTCCTTCACTGGGAACCAAACACCCTATTGTAGCGCTTGACTCTCAGAGGGTAGCGTTGCAGAGCAGTCTAAGGCTTACTCAAGGGAGGTGGTGTGGGCTAGTAATCGCCATTTGCAGGTACGCAGAAATAACACTCAATAATTGATTGTCCAGTCTGTACTTTGCTTTATAAAAGTAAGAGTACATTTATTAAACACACACACTACTCAATACTATGCACCAATTTACAAATATACATAAGCTGTTGGAATTACTTTGTGACATTGCATAACATCTCCACCCCTCCCGCAGAGGGTGGGGTCCAGTACCACCACTCCCATGTATGCACATCATCTTGCCCCCTAATGCAGTGTGTTGAACATAACCTGGAGGCGAGGGCCCTGCGCACTGGCACCATCCCAGTGGTGACCCCCCCATTATCTCAACGAGCATTAAAAATAGGTACACCTGCCCTAGTGACACATAACCCTGACTGAGCATCTTATATTGTCCATACAGTATGCACCCTTACATCTTCAGGGCTAACAGTCTGGGTGGTTCTTCACTTAAGCGCAGCAGCAAGAATACATGTTTAAGCATCACTCTAGAATGACAGTACTCATCACATTTGTGGATCATTAGAATGCATTGCAATTACAGCCCCTAAAGGCATCACAGATGAAATCACAGGATTAAGCATATACAGCCAGACACCCTAGCAGGAATGTCTGGCAACATAACCCCACTTTACTTATGACATCACCTTACACAGGTACTACACATTACACATGTGACCTTCAGTCCCTCTAAAAGCAATAACCACAGTAAATGCATTTCTGATGCAATTACACCTCTTCACCTCCAGGGGAAGTCCTTCTCCAGACATCCCCAACTCAGCCCTTCACTCCTTGAGGCACTTCTCAAAACACCCTCAGCTGTAGAACAAAAGTTCCAGCCTAGAAGGTATTAAATGCTGGCTGAGCCCTTGAGGGGTTATTCTTTCCAAGTCCCCATGTGACTTAGGGAGGGACTTCTCTTCATGCTGGGGGGAGACTGCGCTTCTCCAGCAGCTCCCCCAGCACCTTGGCACACCTATGGTGGTGACCCCGTCCTCCTGGGGCCACCATGAGTCGAGAAAATGCTGTTTTGACCTTGCAGGCCGGTCCTGGCCTGCAAGGCATTATGGGAAGGCTTGCATGCTAGAGCAGCGGCTCCCCCGCTGCTCTGGGGAGAGCCGTGCAGCACTTTTTCATGGCGCTTCGTCGCATTTCCACTCCTCGTTGGGGGGCCCGGTCCCACCTGGACCCCCAGGTAAGGGAATGCGGCTCGGGGAGCCCACCCCCGGCCGCTTTGCAGGTTTTCGGGGGCCCGGTCCCACCTGGGCCCCGTGCAGCGTCTCCCCTCCGGTTCGGGGGTCCCGGTCCCACCCGGGACCCCCACATGCCTCCTCGTTGGAGGGCAGCCGCAGGAGCCGGCTCCACATTTCGGGTCTGCCCGCTCCAGCGGGCAGATCGGAAGACTCGCGCTGGCCCGCCCAGTCAACGGGGGAGTGCGGCGGCACTCCCCCGTCCGCCGCCTTCTCTCGGGGCCCGGGGATGGGGTCCCGGGCCCCTGGGCCATCTTCACGGGGCGCGACGGCGCCCGGCTGCTTCGGTGCCCGGGGATGGGGTCCCGGGCCCCTCCTCCTCCTCTTCACGGGGAGCGCGACGGTGCTCCCTTTCGGTTCTTCTTCGGCGGGGGCCAGGGTGGGCTCCTGGCCCCCCAGGGGGTATATCTTCACAGGGAGCGCGATGGCGCTCCCCGGCTTGGCTTCGGGGCCCGGGGATGGGGTCCCAGGCCCCTACAGACCTCTTCGCGGGGGGCGCGAGGGCGCTCCCCCGCCTCCATCTTCGGGGGGGGCCAGGGTGGGCTCCTGGCCCCCCTGCAGGGCACTTTCACAAGGAGCGTGACGGCGCTCCCCGGCTTCCCTTCTTCTGGGGGCAGCCCCCGGGGACCTGACCCACCCCGGGGGCATCTCTGAGACCGGCGGCGGAGCCCCACGTGCTTCGTGGTTGGTCTTCTTAGGGGTCAAAGGTCACCTACCTTCTGGGGGCCATATCTCAGCCCCCAGGGATCCGATCTTCTCCATTTTCGTGTCCTCTTGCTCCTGGTGGCGCCCCCCAGCCACTGGGAGCACTTTCCTTTGCCCTCTGGGTCTCTGAGAGGGGGGATTCGGCAGGGAGCTGTCTTCACTGGCTCCCTGCGCCAGCCTTTCGCCTGCTCTCCTCCTGGGCCTCTCTTCTCCCTGTGCAGAGGCCCCTGCTTCTGCGCACTGGTCCTGGACTCTTCTCTTGGCGCTGTTCAGGATCCTGGGGGCAGTCAGGGGGTTCCTCCTTCCAACTGCCCATTGCGCCAGGCTCCAGCACCTTCTGCCTCAGCAGACCACACCCCAGAGAGAGCTTCTCTTCCTGTGCAGGTTCTTTTTAAAAGTTGAGTAGGGGGCTGGCAGGAAGTCTCTGTTTGTCCGATCAAACAGCGACATCACTTCACTGCCCCTGCTCCCTCCTTCCTGCCCAGCCTTTGGGTTTGTTCAAAATGGCGTCGTCCAGGGTCTCTTGCCACATGGTCTCTGAAAAGGCCCCTTCCCCCCTCGCTGCCTTCCCTCCTTGGTGCAGCCTGGTGCCTGGCACCCAGTGATAGCTGCTGATGGATGAGCCTGTAGCTCCACCAATCTTCTCTTGCTTGGAGAGGAGGCCTTAGCTCGTGGAAGAAAGGTTATCAATCCAGCCTACTGAGGTCAGCCCCCAGCCAGGCCCTGGTTATGGCAGACTCAGAGAAATATGACATTTCTGGATGACCCAAAAGCAGTACAAATATGACTTTGGACTCTGCAGAATACTTCTCACACCTGTTACAGTGGACTTTAGTGCGTGTCTGGGATCTGTAGGCCTTAGGAAAGTGACACTAGCCCATGGGCTCCACTTCCCCATAGGGGAATAATGAAGTGAAAAACACAGTAAAACACACCGACTTTCCCTGGCATGTTTCTTCCCAGTGTATAAAGCCTATTCCATGTCACCACCCAATTCTGCATAAGTCCTGCCACACCATTCACTTTGTAGCTGCTCCTGGACTGCGCACGCCAGGAATCTCCCCTGCGCAGCCCCTACACGTGTGCACACGCAAGTACACAGGTGTCTGCATGTAACCAGCCCGGTGCCCCTTACTCCAGCTGCTGCGCAGCGGCCTAGTCAAGCTAGGGGGACACCAGTAAAATCCACATGCAGTCTCTTTCATCATGAGTTCACTGTGGGTGAGTCCCAACTTATGAGGCTCTCCCACAGTAAAAGCTCAACAAATAGGTGCTCAAAAAGCGAAAAATCCGGGCGGCCCATAGTGTCAGAACCACCTTCTAACAGTGTGGATTACTCCAGGATGATTTAATGATAACTCAAAAATGAGCAAAGATTATTAAGAATTATATTAGGACAACTACAGAATGAGCGTTGATTACTAGACAATGACTACATAAGGTCTTTAAGATGGTTATGAAATACTCTTGCAGGATTTTATGCCAATGGCAGGCCCAGTGTAGATAGCTCCCAGTTGATTTAATGAATAAATTAGAGTGGCTGTGGATCACTAATAATTCATTACGGGCTGGATTACACCTTAAAATTCCATGTTACAAGCACATTAGCCGACTGCCAGTATTCCCTTGCAGGGTCCCACTATTAGTTTAGGAATATGGATTTGCTGGTAGGGAAATATTTAGAGGATCACCTCCTCAATGAACCTTCCTGTCAAAAACAGGCCTCTTGGATGCAATATGCCTTCTTTATACAATACCATGAATTATTTGCAATGCCAAGAGTTCTAAAGTAAGACCTAGATTTACAAAAGTGTCACTTAACGCAGCGCAACACCCAAATTTGCTGCGTTGCATCACAGGGTGAGAGCAGGAAAGTGCCATGTATACCCCTCTCCCTTGCACCACTGCACCATTAGGCAGTCGAGCACCATGCACACACATTTGCACTATGGTGCAAAGGTGTCTGCGAGAGTCTAGCTTAGGTTTTGTACTGGAAGGGCCCCTTGCAGTACAAAAATACTATGCCTAGAAAAACCTGAAAACTTTTCCCATTGTGGATGAGTGTTGTAACAAATACCAATTTGCTCTGGTTTATAAATCTTGAAAAGATTTTGCGTCAAGTCCGCATTATAAAACTTAAGCAAACCAAAAACAAAACTTCCATAAATCTGGTCCCAATTATAAGATCAATATTCTCCTACTCTGGAAAGATTACTTTTTAAACTCTACCGTGAGATGCGGGCACTGCACAAAATAAATCTCGAAACATTCCTTTTGGCTAGCTTTGTGCTGTAGAAATACCATATGCATACAAAAGTAGTGGCTTCAACAATGTTATACTTTGCATTCAGATAAGATTAACAACTTGTGCAGCTACTCCCATACTCCTGACTCACTGGGACTTGCCTTACTTTGAGGTACAGAGCATTATCTGAAGCTGTTTAATGTGGTGACCAGTGGCAAAAGACTGAAAAAAGTAATGGTTAAATGAAAAAGCTCAAAGGGATGTGTTAACATGTAATTTTATTGATCTAAAACACACCTTTGGCCCCATAGGAGCCAGGATACTGAACAAGAGAACATAAAGAAAGTCCAGGACACTGTTCAAGAGGGGAAAAAATGCCAGAATACTACAAAAGAAGAAAAGGCTTAATGAAAGCCAGCAACTTCAAGGTTTGTTTTGAGATTCTGAGTTTTCTTTAGTCCTCTTCCAGTATTACAAATCTTTATAGCCAGCTTCCTTCTCATAGTTCTGTTGTCCAGTGATGGCCAGCCTTCATCCCTGCACATAGACTTCATAGAGTCTGGAGGAAAAAGAAATTAACATACATCAGTATCATGTTAACACTACTATTTTAGGTTTTTAATAGGACTGGGCTGCCTTTAAAATGTTCCAATCCTTTTATTTCATATAGTGTGCCCGATGAGATATGGTTACAAGGGTTCATAAGTTTAACATTAAGGTTACTTGGTCAAAGAGGTAATGGTGAGAGCAAGGCATTGACGAAGAGGTGGGCAGGAGGTAAAGAAAGAAGACTCACCTGTCCAAGTGAAGAAACCGCCGCTGTTCACCAGACGCTGTCACGCTTCCTCTGCAAACAGAAAGCAATCAATACCAGATTTCATTTACAAAACCATCATGGAGGCAGCCATGTTGAGCCTGAACTCTACTTACAGTATTCTTATTTGGAAAACAGTCTAAAAAATTACCATACTGACCAGAAATCCAAATAGGAGCTTACAACCAAATGCTAGGAACAGGGCAACTGATCTAATTATTGGGAGAGCTGAAATTAAATCCCAACTCAAGGCTATGCGCCAGATTTGCATGTCATTTGTAGCGCAAATTCTCAATGAGTTACAACCCCTCCCCCATTGCTCTTTTGCAGACGGCTGTTAGTCAAGAGTGAAGGAGTCCATGTACAATAATATGATCCAGGACCACATATGCAAACATATATTTTAACACTGTATGTATATTCATGTATTTTCATAGTCCTAAATCAATCAGAGTGGAAATTGGGCCAGTAGTGGCTGGGTGTGGTTCTGCTTGGGCAACAGAATCCCCCAATACCAGTTGACAAGTGCAAACAGAGCCATGAGGCCATGCTTAGTAAGAGCAAAGCAAGGCAAGTTTGCCCCATGGCACTGTTCACCACCATGCGGAATGGGGCACTGACCACATAACTTAATGGACTCATGATTATAAGGAACAGGGCACAACTCTGTGTTCCAGACCATGGACAATGGATATATAATGTCAGGTCACCAGTTGCTATTTCTTTTTTCAGGTTGTAAGTTGCTTAGTCTTACTGGCTGAGAAAAACTTGGAAAACTAGTGGTTCACTATATATTAGCACATGGACATACTTTAATATTTTTGCCAAGGTAGCATGAGAAAGGTAATATTATCGCTGCAAGGGTTCAAACATTTTTGTAAGACTGAATCTCAATGCACAGCCACGGTTGCAGTGGCTTTCACATGGCCAAGTGATGGTGCAGGTCAGAAATAGACGTCTAAGACATCCAGAGACAGGAGAGAGATATCCTGTGTGTTCTTTTCCAGCTTGGGGAAGTGACAAGTTCAGCATTTAACAGTTGACTGATTCAATGTTGTCCCTTTACATTTGCATGACTGTGGCACCAAGCCCCTTCACCACTCATTCAAACAAATATGCCTCTGGAAATACTATCAGGGCAGAGTGATAGCTTTCCAGGATACCAGTGATCTATCTGTTCCATAACTATCAAAGCATTTCAAATTCGTTGAACAAGGATCCATTCTACATCCTCCTTTCAGCATCTAAAACAGGTAATACTGAAGATGGCCATAATCTATGACACAAAAGCTGGTTCACTAAAAACAAGGCCCTAAACACCCAGCTTTAGACAGAACAAGGCTCAAGGAGAGCAGGGTGCGGTCATTGTCAGTCACGCCCGCTCCTATTGCAGACAGGGAGCTGGGTGGAGTCAAGTGCGGATAAATTGGTCGGTCCGTGACAAGAACGTGGTTCGCGTTCAGTCACAGATCTGCCTAGCATTTTCCGCACTCCCTTTGTGTTGTCGACTTACCTGCTCGGGTCCTGTTGTCCCGCAGTCTGGAATTTGTGGTACCTTGACTGGACGTCTCTGACATGTTACGGCTCCTTCACGCGGGTCTTCCTCTTACAGGTCGTTGATCTCTTCTTCCGGGTTCCTGTCCGCATCCATGTTCCCTCGCCGGAGGTACCTGCTTGTGTAGCTCTGTTTCTTCGCGCTGGAGTTTCTTCAGCCTCTCGTCCTGTACAGAATACAATGAGAGAAGAAAGATATATTTAACCAAAGAATCCTCGTCTATCAGGTATATGGTAGGATGATGATGTTATATATGGTTAGAAGGACATAGTTACTTATCTGATTTATCTGATCCACGGAGAGTGGAAAAACGGTTATTCTTTTGTTTCCCAAATTTAACACGGGCTGGATATAAAGAGAAAATAGATGTAAGTTAGTTTCCTGATTTCTTAAGGAAACGCTATTTTCTTATCTGACCCAGCACCTTTTTGTGTAGATTTTTCATATTACATCCTATCTAGGAAAATATGTTTTTTGCCTAGTATTAACTAGGATGTATATTTTTGGGGTCTAATCGAGTGCTACAGTGGCATTTGTTAAGGTTAGTCCCTCTCATTGTTTTTTGCAATTATACATATAACTTCTTTTACCATAAGGTGAATAACTAAGCTCACAAAAAAGGGCCACTGCCCATTCTGCAGAACCAGGCAAACAAAGATGTGGGCTCTCAGCCATGCTGCATAACCAGGCTAAGAAACAGCAGGGCCCTGGTCGAAGGTGCATAACATAGGCTCAAATACAATATACCAGTGCTTAGCTGCATAGGTGAACACATTTAATTCATGCTACATACACTAGATGTGGAGCACTGATCTGTGCCAGACACAAGAGCTCACATTTATAAGGGGTCACTGGTCCGTGCTTCATACTCTGGCTTCACCCACAGAACTAGCCTATGTTACACAGTAACATTTAGGGGACAAAATAACAATAAATAGTGCCACGTTTTTTGGTTTGCGTTCAGTGAAGCAGCCCTGATACCAGGAGTAGGGGCTAGTGGAGTTACAGAAGGACAGCATCACAATACAAAGGTTTACTTTTTGCTTTTATACACACTTTTTCCAATATAAAAATAATTATTTGGGCCACCGCCCTGACTTACCTCTCCTCTCGTGCAATTTAAAAGGTAATTTTTTTTCCTTTCGCTTTATAAACATAATTAACTGTGCGCTGCCACAGCAAATGTCAGTTTTAACTCTGCAACAGCTGAAATGCATGTTTTAATGGTTGCACTGATTAGGTTTACCTAATGTGTGCTTGCGAACGGCATGGTCTCTGGACAAGGCCTCTCCCAGAAGTCAGGGTGGGTGTGGCATGCTGTGTGGCGTCTCAATCATACCCATCTGTTGCAGCTTGCTGACTGCTGTGGAGGAAAGAAAGGGCTCGGTAAGAAGGAGACTGTGTCTGCGCTACTGCTGCATTACTTTATTACACACGGATTGGCAAATGCCGTCCAAACAAGAAGCATGGCATCGTGAAGAGGGCAGAAAGCAACAAAAATTAACCTAAGCAATGATGGGGAAAAGACGACTGCTGTAGGGGCTGTGTGCGCTCGTATGGTAGGGGGAGGGCTTTGTAATGCGAAGCAGAAGGGGAATCAAAACGGGCAGAAGCAGCGACTGGAGAAAAGCATCAATAAAGATACATACAAAAGTTCTTACACAAAGGCTATAAGGAAGGCAAGCCCTAGTACACTGGTGCTTCTGAGTTTTCAAAGGAAGTGAGGCATCGGCTGTGGGTAGAGTGGAGTGCGGTATATTGAGGGTAGAATGGAATGGGGTACATTAGGGAAGAGTGGGGTACTTGGAGTGAGGTAAATTGGGTGGATTAGAGTAGGGTAGATTGGAATGGAGGGGGTAGAGTGGAGTAGGATAGACTGGGGTAGAGGAGATGGAGTGGAATGGGGTAGGGTAGGGTGGAGTAAAGAGGAGTGGAGTAGATTAGGCTAGATTGAAGGGGTAGATTGGAGTGGGATAGATTGAAGTGGAGTGGGGCAGATTGAGGTAGAGTGGAGTGGGGTATATTTGGGAAGGGTGGGGTGGGCTAGAGTGAAGTGAGGTAGGCTGGGTGCATTGGAGTAGGATAGAGTGGAGTGTGGGGTATTGGGGTAGAGTGGAGTATGGTACAGTGGAGGAGAGTTGAGGTAGATTAGGGTGGAGTGGGGTACATTGAAATGGAGTAGATTGGGTGGATTAGAGCATGGTAGATTGTAGTGGAGTAGATGTGGGTGAACTGGGGTAGATAGGAGTGCGGTAAATCAGGGTAGAGTCGAGTGAGGTATATTGGGGTAGACTGGAATTGGGTAGATTGGGGTGGAGTGGAATAGGGTGGGGCAGAGTAAGGCAGATGGAGTGGGGTAGATTGGGTGGATTCGAGATGGGTAGATTGGAATGGAGTGGGGTAGGTTGGAGTAGGGTGAGGTAGTTTGTGGTAGAGTGGGTAGACTGGGAAAGATTGGAGTGGGGTAGTTTGCAGCGGGGTAGACAGGAGTGTAGTGGGGTAGGGTGGATTAGATTGAAGTCAGACTGTTGTAGTGGGGTAGATTGGGGAGGAGCTGGTTTAATTGGAGTGTGGTAGAGAAGATTGGAGAGGGGTAGATGGAATGGATTGAAGTAAAGTTGAGTGGAGTGTGGTAGATTGGGTGGATTAGAGGAGGGGAGTGGGGAGATTTGGGTAGAGTGGAGTAGACTGAGGTAGTTTAGGTTGGAGTGGGATACATTGGAGTGGAGTAGATTGAGTGGATTAGAGTATGGTAGATTGGAGTGGGGTAGATTTTAGTGAAGTGGTGTTGGATATAGTGGAGTGGGGTAGCAGAGTGGAGTGGAGAGCCGTGTTGTAAAGTGTCTTACAGTAGAGTTTCATGGAGTGGCATGGCATAGAGTGGAGCAGAGTGAAGTGGTGTATAGAGGAGTAGTATAAAGTGGAGTAGCATAGTGTGGAGTATATATGGTGTGATAGCACACTGCCGTTAAAGACAACACATTTCCAATTGATTGCATTCGAGAGGGTGGAGAGTCAAAAACAGGCCTGGGTGAAATTTAAATCATGTGCAATTTTCAAATTTCACATTACACTTGTGTCAAAAAATAAATGACAGGTTTGCATTTCACATAATGTTTTTGAAATTTCACGTAATTACTTAAAAGAAAATTATACGAATTTCATACTCTCTTAGTCGAATGAGAGCTGAAAAAGGGGCAAGAGGGAGGTGAGTTATAAAAGGATGGGGAGAGAACTGAGAAATAACTAATGCTTCTCTCTAGTAGTTTCCTGTCACCTTCATAGTTTTCAGTTTCAAAACATTCCCCTCACAAGTTATCAATGATGAGAAAGAACAGTTCAGCAACAAAAATGTATATTGAAGCCATTAAATAATTAATGCAATACAGAATATATGATACCTCACATCCTCAATTTTTTAAATCTTAGAACATTTTCTCTAGCACTACTGGTTTATAATTTGCTTCTTGGGGAACTGCGAAAGCCCATGGTTAAGCTATGCCAACAAGTGGTCTCACACTGTTCCAATAGCCCTAGGAGAGCGCGTTAAAGGTGTTGCCACTGTCCATGAAAAAGCATACCAGAGTGAGTGACGTGATAATTACATTCAAGTGTCGACATAACTGGTACCGAAAGGACCTTTCGGTCTCAGTTACGTAAGTACCTAAAAGGCCATCAATTTGAATATAACACGATGCAAGCATCAAATATGCTTGATGGGTGAAGAGAGTAAATACGCTGATATCAAACTGTGCAATGCTAAACATTTCAGTAATGTTGCAGGAACAGTGTTTCGAGACATGTAACGCCTACTTCTTGTCACAGAACGAAACCCAGAAGTTAATGTCCACTCTTCCTTGTCCAGACCAAAGTGCATGTTGTGCCAGCTAGATAATGCAGCAGAGGGGCTTCAGTGCCTAAGAGACTAAAAGAGTAAAACAATGTGTATAAAAATCATATAAAAAGGTGCACTTAACATCCAATGCCCTCCTACAGAACGACGGCTAAAGAACATGGTGTTGACTACATGAAATCACCCTTTAGCCTGTCATCATTAAGACTAGTGTTCTGCCAGAAATAACCCACTTTTCTCTGTTATGCACGGTTCCGTAGCCCCACAAATGCAGACTGTGGGAGAATCATCTTCTTACAGGCCAGTTATTTCTTTCCTCAGAAAAGCAATTATTTTTTCCCTTTACATTGCGCACAACTACAGGTCAATCTGGAGGCTAAGATGTCGAGTTATTTTATTTTTTATGCAAATACAGCACGATATGTATCTCCATATTGCTGCTGAGTGCAGCGCATTGGGTTAGTTCCTTTAAAAATGGATATCATTCAGATTCTTTTTTTAAATGTTTCCCTGTCCTTTACTTCTAGGCCCAGGAAGTGCTTAAGAAATACCAAACGACATTTTTTGCTGCTGTAAGCATCATCAGAGGGCTGATTTAAACAAAGCGAAACCTTCCCGAACCATCAAAAACACATGTCCCTCAATTACCTGAGAAGCAGTAATTCGATCTCTTGCTCCCGTCCCGATAAAGGTTTCTCCCACACCAACATGCAAACAGTCAGGAAGCGCTGAAGAAATCTGCAATACTCTAGAAGAACAGGCGCCATGTCCACTTTTCTAAATATCTTGCTAACCCACGCATGTTGACCTAACGACTGCCGGACGCTCCGACATGACGTCACTTCCGGCGCCAACGGAAGTGTATATCAAGGCACTTCAACATTGCATTCTGGGACTTGTAGTTATGTTTATCTTATTATACAATCGGGACTATAACTCTTAGAATGCACACCTAAAACGTGGACACGACTCATTTGCATACTTAGTTCACATCTGCAATGCCTTAGTGAGCAAACAAATGACAATGCTGCTAAGAGCGATAACCGGTGGTTCAATATTAAGCATTTCCACGCTCCACTTTGTTAGCCACTATTGATCCTATGAATTATATTGCCAGAGCAGTGTTATTCTTGGAACAGAACTTCTTAGCCATGGAGTTCTCACATAGACACACAAACTTCCTTGAACTGAGTCTCACAAGAAGGGAGCACGAACTTGAACTCACATAAGCATGGAGAGGCCATTCAGACAGATGGTGGGGAGGGTGCGAGGGTCCCCACTCAGAGTGTGTGGCGAGGATGTACTTATATAATTCTCCGGGACAACTAAGCTCCTTGTAGGTGATGGCCTGTGAGTAACCATGTCTGAGGTTCCTTTTACTAGCCATGGGCTGCACTGAGCTTTTAACATACTGGAAAGTTGAATAGAGACAGCGAAAGGAATAAGACTGCATGACAAAGAGAGAGATACAAGAGAGCAAGACAAAAAAAAGAAAAAGAATGAAAAAGAAAAAAGGGACAGATCTCTTAAGGAGAATTCCTGCAAAACAGTACGAGCATGATAAGAAATGGAGAAAGAACGAGTGATAAAGGAGAGTGAAAATGTGTTTGCGACCTCTAATAATATAGGCTATAGAAATAGAGAGCAAGACAAACTGACATTTTGGGTTAACTACGTGGCAACGTGGTCAGGGCATGGGGTATTCATCGATGCTTAATGTTTTTAAAAAACACTGCTTTCAATAGTCACTTGATTCAGTACATGAGACGCTGAGAAATGAGGATAAATACATTTACTTCTTTCCCCATTTTAAAGTTTATATCCTATTCTTTCTTCCCATTTGTTTCCCAATTTACATCTCTTGATGGTTCGGCTCATGCTTTGTCCTTTAGATCCAAGTCGGAATCCGACTGCCCCCCCCCTCCAAAAAATTTGACATTTCCTACGACCCTGGTCAGATAGATACACTTGATAAACAAATATATATTTTATTACACAAAAAGGTGCAACTCTATACAAAGCAAGAAAACAATAATGTACCCGTGCATTTAATGTGCCAGATTCTAAAAATAACCTCGAACACGATGGCAAATAGCGGAGCAGTGGTAGCACGGCAGAACTGCTCAGATCCGCACAATTGTTCAATATTACACTTCACCATGAACATTCGAATATGTAATAATTAACTTAAGCTGAAAGTGACTCGTGAAAAGCACCATGCTAAGGAAAGAAAAAGTTAAAACCATCAACAGACCATTTACTTTCACTCTCCTACAGACCTACACATTGAATACGTCCAATTTTAAGTTCATTCTTAAATCGATGCCGTCATCCTTAAAAGTAGGCAACTTCCACTACAAAACGAATGCATTTTCGTCCGTCCTAAAATCCTGCAGACAAGCGAGTGCTTACAGCAAAATAAAAAATTCAAAAAACGTCGAGTGTTTTTTAAAAGTATCTGGCTCTCACTCGGAGAAAACCGATATCCCCAAAAACAAAAAAAACACAAGCTTACACACAAGTCCCCCATGCACAAAACCCCGCTGTTGTTCTAACAACAAAGAGGCCTAATTACAGACATGAAACTTTGCAGTTGGCAGGAGCGAAAAGATTATATATAAACGTTTAATTTTACCTTACCGAAGAGCAAAGTGTGTGTTCTTGAAGCAGAAAGAGACCTTGGAGACAGCTGCTCCCCTGTCCATGTGCAGGCAGGCTACCAGCAACTGGTCCCTGTCAATCACTACCAGCCTCTTGCATTCCTGATGAAGAATGTCCGCCCCAATGGTCCTAAACACAGTCATTCTCCTCACATCCATAGCAAATGAATGGGCCAGCAAACCAGGCACATGAGAAGAAACTGGGTGGGCAAAGGCCCGCTAGTGACGCCAGTGAAGTTTGTCCTAATTTGCCTAAGCTGCTACCCACTCAAATGGCAGTTTCGATTTCAGAGACAGAGTTGACCTTTGTGTTACCTGAAGACAAGAGTCCAAATCTCAGGTTTCTAGCTTCAAACATAAGTGATCCTGGGCACATTGATACATATCTGAGTTGCAGTATCGTTATTTGTGCCAAAATGGAAATACTTAGGAAGAGGTTAAAAGTTGGCATCTAGCTTGTATGTTAAAAAGTGGACACTTGATTCTAAGCAAATACTCCCTCAGATGTTAATGTTCAGCCGTCATTTTGTAAGTACCTAACGCAATGTATATCATGGTTTCAGTGTCTCTATCGCTAAACTGCACTTTGTGCATTCCTGCTACTTTTGAGCTGCTGAAGTTAGTGGGTTTTTTCCATTTTAATTTCATCCTTTTTAGGTCGAGCCTACAGTAGCGCGCAAGCGCTGCTCTGGCGAAGACTTTATGTAGGGGCTTCAAAAAGCTGACCAGACGCTCGTGCGTCATGGCCGTTTCCGTGCGGTTACCCGCACGGCCACCATGTGTTTTCAATTATCGCTCCCGGCGGCCGCGCGGGTAACCGCAAGCAAAAGGCCATGGTGCACGAGCGTGTGGTCACGCCTGCTGCTGCTGCAGCGCGCGCTTGCCCAACTCTTTTTTTTTCAACATTAAATAATGGCGGCCGCGCGTCTTGTTGCACGCGGGTCGCCCAACTCGTATTTTTTTCAACATTAAATCATGGCGGCCGCACGTCTTGTTTTAGGTGCACTTCATTTCCCTTTAAAATGCTTTCTGTTGAGTGCATTTCGATGTACTGATTTCACTTCCCCCTCTTCGGTTGGAACAAACTACTTTACACTACAAAGTTGTAACTCAATGTGCACTGAATTGTGCTGGCCAATCAGAAGCAGACTAGCAGTGCATAATTGGACGGTGGGTGGATTGGGCCAATGAATTACAAGATCTCATTTTGACTTCAGGAAACAATGTATATAAACACTGGCATGTGTGAGTCATGCTTGCAGCTGTGCTTTTAGACGCATGGAGTGTTGGGGGGGGCAAGCTGAGACCGGAGCGTCTGTATCAGTGTTATGCTTACTTTTACTTTTGACTGCCGTGATAAAAGCATGGGTTGCGAACGGAAAGCAGCCATTGTGAGGATTTATATGCTTTCATGGTTTGTGTTGAGTCCTGTATCTGCAAGCGTGGAGACCCAAGTAAATGGACAGCAGTGATTGCTGAACAGTGCAGGTGCTGCAATAGGTCTTGTTTTTCATACCGTTTGATATTGGTCTTCAGTCAGTTTCTAAATGCTCCCATTTTTGGCAAATGAGGAAATAAGGACCCTGAGGTGCGCGCTATAAAGGGGTGTTCACAGGATTACAACATTTTCTGGTTAAGTGGGTGCAAGCAGTAACATAACTCGGGCTCCTTAAGACATTAACTTGCCCACTAGGCAATTGAGTGTGTTACCTGAAATGTCCTCAGCTTTGTCATTTGTTTTGGTAAGGCCTAGTAAAAAAAACTACACCCAATGCCCACTTGCTGACACCTGGCTCACACGCCATAATTCAAAATATTTTTAAAAGTCGCCTTAGTTTTGTGTATAGCATCTGGCATCATGGAGTGGCATTTCTGTATTAGATGTCTCATCATTAATAATAACAAATATGACAGGCTTGTTTTTATAATTTTTTTAATAGAGTTTAAAGCAGGGACACGGGGGCTCTCTGCCCCCTGCTTATGATGGCCCTGAAACTGCTGTCTGGCGGTGCAAGGGGACTGTCCCTGTGTCCACCCAACAACACGAGGCGCTGTATTAGAGATCTGGTGCTTCAGCTGCTACGCATGCGCACATGTGCTAGTGTGTGTCTACAGAGCTATGTGCCACCCGCACCCTCGCAGGGCTGCGCGCCCTCACCGTGCTGCACGCCCTCGCCGGGCCGCAGCCTCGTCTACCGTGTCTTTGCATGCAGACAGGTAGGCTTCTGGGCTTTGAGGGGGCTCAGCACCCTATGAGGGTTCTGCACCCACGCTCATCAGGAACCTCAGTGTTATGGCACAAGGGTTCCGAAGCGCAGGCCTAGACCACATGGCCCCATCCAAGCTGCCCGACTAGGTACCAATGCATCTTGGTTATCAGAGAAGCAATACAGTGAGCAGCCCATGAGGGCATCCCAAAATCATCCATACACCCCCTCAAAAGGGGAGGCTGCGAAATGCAGACCTCCTAATAGTTTGCCTACATTTTGCGCCTCGTCCGGGAGTTGTATGAACTTAGGATGGGCATAGCCAATACGTCTCGCCTTTGGGACCTTATAAGTGTTTAGCCATGCAACAGTTGATGTTGTTGCACCAAGGATATTGTGCTGCATAAATACTTATAAGGTCCCAAAGGCGAGACCTATTGTCTATGCCAACGCTTGTTTTGCTTGTGCTATGTAGACGTGGATTACATGCCAAGAAGCAGAAATAATGTTCGGTTCCATACAACTGCGAGAACAGATTCTGCCGAACATTAAGATCCAAGTTTTTCTCTTTGAAACACATGTCCATTTTCAAAGTATTTCCTATTTTTATTTTATTAACCTTTATTTAGCAGAAGGGAGTTTTGATGACTCTATTCTGGCTTGTATGGGAGGATTGAGAAATTTTAGTATGTAATCGTTCGCTTTGGACGTATTTTATACCTTGAGACCATTTTGACGTGCAATTTTGTATTAATATATTTAAATAAATGCAGATGTCCACGCGCACAAACAAAAAACATACCAATTCCTGTTTTCTCAAAACGTAATATAGTCTCACCCCTCTCCTGCCAGAACACAATTCCCCCTCTCCCCCCCCCCAAAAAAAAACACACACACACACACAGTTTCTTGGTTATTTATGTTGTGGTAAACCCACGGAATGAGGAATAACTATACGAACCCGATTCTCTCAGTTGAAATGACACACATAATTCCCTATTACGTGCAGATTATCGCGACCATTCACCACCTGCTGCAGATGATAAATGGGAGCGACTGGTGGGCGCGGGGCTGGAGGCCGGGGAGGAGGGAGGGGGGTCACCAGGAGGGAGTGGAGAGGGCATCGGTGAGCAGTGAAGGTTAGTCTCACGGGAAGTACCGTCGTGCTTTAGAGGGCATTGAATGTTAAGGGCAACTTTTTATTTGATTTAGACAAATTGTTTTACTCTGGATGTTAGAAGCGTAATACCAATACTACCTATCCTGTTCTTCAATGCAACAAAAATAATAATTACATGTTGGGGAACACTTCAAACAGTATGTACTGAAAGTATATTTTTCAAAAGCAGTGGAGTGCACTTTGTATTCATACCTCTCTGTGTTATAAATGAGATAGGTTTACCCTTTGCCACGAAGTAATATCATCAGATACTCATTTCCGATCATCCTCAAGTCATCAAGCGCAATCACACCCTGTAAAGTTATCAGACAGTCATTTTCAAGTCATCCTGAAATCATCAAGCTGAGTTTCTAAACTCTGCTGATGACTTCAAGAGCTTGATGATGTCTGATGATGACGAAATGACTTCTAGAGTAGTTGGATGATCATTCGATGATTCTGGGATGGCTTCTAAAGTCATTCAGTTTGACCTGGGATAGATGCCGCTTACCTGAATGGAATCACAGCCAGTGCTTTAAATGGGCCGGTTTTATTTTGAGAGGGAGAGTACCGGCACTTCTCAAGAGAAATGCAATACTTTTAATTGGAGAGTACGGGCACTTCTCAGAAACAAGCAGGTACTCCGGTACAGAGTACCTGCACGATTTCAAGCACTGATCACAGCCTCTCAACCCCCGCTGACGTTGTGTTGCTTTCCCTCGCCTTTTTGCTCATCTTTTTTTTCTCTCAGCAGATAGGACTCTGTGGCCTGTGTCCCCCCCGGCGGCGTTGCTGCGGGGGAGGTGGAATCGCCAAACACGGGTTCTCTCTGCCTCCTCGCGTCCTCCGAGCTCCAACGCGATCGGCGTGCGGCAGCCCGGATCAGTTTCCAGGGCATCGGGGGTAGAGCCAGCACCTGTACCCCGGCAGCAAACCCTTTCCTAGAGCCTCGGGAGGAAGTAAGGAGAGCACTGAGCTTATCTATGGCCCCGAAAATAGCACAAGCATCTCGTGCTAGCAGGAAAATAAAGCCTCCTACGTGCAGAAAAGGTCTTGATCAAGCAGCTAAATTATTTTAAATGGGAGAAACAGTTGACTTGGAGGAATGTACGCCAAGCTCCTCAATACTTGCTACCTCTAAAATTGTAGGGAAAAAAAAACAGATACACATTAAGGAATACAATATTTGAGGGTAATGGAGTGATCCAGAGTCTAGGCAGTAGTACAAAAACTCCACTAGGGATCACTATTCCGGGTGGTGCACAACCCCAAAGTAATACACAAATTAGCACTTGTAAGACTGCGAAAAGGGGTGCTAAGTCCATAATACGATCCTCTAACCACCCTGGTGAGAGGCTTAAGATTACCCCTTCTTTAAGATCATACTTCAAGATTAAGAACACCGAGGAGTCTCAATCTAACCAGACCGAGACTCACATAATGGAATCTCCCAATATCTTCGCGGAAGTAGACTCTGCACTACTCTCAGAGAACCGTTTTCCCCCCTTTTGAGTGAGGATCTGTCCAATAACCCCTCTGGGGGCATCTTGGCCCCGGCATCCCAGACAGCATCAGATCCAGGACATACATCTCAGACAGCATCAGATCCAAGACATACTTTTACGATTGCTGGAGCCTTAGGGGAGAAGACGGGGGGGGTCAGAGTACAGAAGGTCAAAACATATCTGGCAAAGGACAAGAGACACCGGACATAGAGGTCTCCCGGATTCTGCTCACCCTATCATGTGACATTAAAGAAAAATTCGCTGTTTCAGAACAGAACCAAGCAAAAATTCAAGCAGCTTGTGAGGGATTGGAGGAGAGGCTGGCAGACATCACAGAAAGACTGCTTGTTATGGAAACCTCTCTGGGATCACTGCAAGAGGAAGTAAAAGTAAACTGACAGTCTATTTAAAAATGTGCCCTTTAGGCAATAGCATAATTAGCCTGAAATATATTGTAATGCAAAAAACATGAATTACTTTTTGACTGCAGTGTTTTCAACTGGACACAAACTGCAAATTCAGATAACCTTCATTAGTGCATCAAAAAATTTGCTCAATAGAGACTCTTCTCCTTGTACCACCGCTGAGGAGTTACCATTGAAGCGCAGGGTCTGATTCACAAAGGTAATTTTGGCATGTGTATATCTAAGAAGATAGAAATCTATCCCAACACCTAAATGTAAATCTACATTTTTTCTATTCAGCATTTCGAGAGGTGATGTAGACTTAGAAGTCGCCAGGCTCAAATGAAGGAGTGGAGACTCAAACGACTTTTCAAGTGTACAGTGACTATTAGTAACTTTGCACCTGTTCGAGGAGATCTCAGGCACCTGAGCGAAGATCTCCCCACTGGAAAGTATAGGGAAAATTATTAAAGTTTTTTTTAATAAAAAACATAAATGATATTAATTTAATGTAGAAAATGTAAAATAAATTGCAACTAGTAATATTAACTAAGGAGTACTTAAAGAAAAAGATACCACACGCAACCTCCTGAAGTTAAATCTGTATTATTTTGTAAATTAATTTAAATATCTATATATATTTAAATTAATTTACACATTAATAATTTTATGAGTTGCAGCTCATAGCTAAGAAAGTATGTGCGCTGGAGAAATGGGAATAAAGTATTTGATGCCACCTAAAGTGGTGGTACCAAGTTAGGCGCCTCCCAAAAAAATGAGCTAGGCCTGTTATTTATTATGTAAGTAAATGTTGTAACAGGAACGCGGGTCCCCGGTAGGTGTGGGACCTCAGGCACAGAGCCCCGGCTGCCACCCCCTTGGGACGGGCCTGACGCAATCCCCAGAGCTTGGTGCAGGGGGCGCTCGCACAGAATCTCCGCCTTTTCTCATTCCAGGTAAGTGACCTGAACAGCGCGCATCAGCATTTGTAAGTGGCTGTTTTGCCTACCTCTCGGCAAAACAGGAATTTGCATCTGTATTCGAAAATTTTAATGGGCGACCTGCCGAGTTTTTGTTTTGTTTTCATTCGGGAACTGATTTGTTTAGCACATTTCACTTAACCGTGACAGTCAAAATGTAAAAGGTTTATTTATGCAGCTTCTTTAAACGTGCATGATTCCTTTAACACTTTCCTATACCTGCTCGTGACATAACTATTTCTTTATTGTGCTCAAGAATCCTCCTTAGCATGGACATATGCCTAAACTGGAGTTGTTCTATCATGATCATTAAACTTGCATAATGCAGCATCTCTGGCTGATGTGCCTGTCCGCCACCTTGACCCCGATTTCTTTATTCCACTTCAATGTAACTCAGGGGGTCATTACGATGGCGCAACGATCGCCACCGCCGAGCCGGCCGTGGCGACCGTTACGCCATCGTAACGAGTAATACTCCCCGCCATATTATAATGGCGGGGAGTATCGCGGCGGACGCAAAGTGCGTCTGCCGCTTTTCCGCCGGCCGGCAATCATTCCGATTGCCTTCCGGGCGGACTTGGGCCCTAATATGGTGGCGGTGCCTAGCAGGCACCGCCATCCATATTAGTATCTGTGCGGTCAAAGGCCTTTCCATGGCGGCGTTGCCGCCATGGAAAGGCTGGTGGGGAATTGCTTTGGGGGCCCGTTGCGGGCCGCCGGGAGGTGGGGGTGGGGGGTGCACTTGGGGGGGTACCCATCGTACCCCCCTCCATTTCCATGCACAAGGTGGCAGGCACCGCGCAGTGCCTGCCACGTTCTGCATGGAAATGCACAACATGTCAATTTGACATTGTGGCGGGTGCTGCTGTAAACAGCACCTGCCGCAATGTTAAACTGCGGAATGCGACCACCAGGGTGGCGGTCACATCCTAATCAGGGGTGCGGGACCGCCGCATGGCAGGCGGCCGGTCCCGTTACCACTGGGTTGGCGGGCGGACTAAAGTCCGCCCGCCATCCTAATGACCCCCAAAGTTCGCTTCAAAAGGTGAAAAGAGTTGTTGCGTTCCCAGTGGTACAGCGTTTACTTTACTCCCCACCCCATGTCCTCGGCTTCAGTGGGTGATCTGCCTTTCTACCAGATTGAGCTGGACAGAAACTTTTCAGTTTCGCTCGCTCTGGCTCAGTTTGTCAACTCAAAGCAGCTTTGGCGCCCATTTAGGAAGCGGGTAGTGTTCTAACCTTATGTAGATTAAATGTGTGATAACTCCCGGTGTGTGAGTATCTACACACTGGTGACCGACATCAGGTACACAAGAAATAATAACAATAGCAATAATAATAATAATAATAATAATAATAATAACAATAATAATAGTAATAACAATACTACTAATAATAATGATACTAATAATAATAATAACAACAATAATAATAATGATAATAATAATAATAATAATATTGTTAACAATAATAATAATAATCCCGACAACAATATTAATTATTATGATTATTGCGTTTTGTTGTTGCTCTTATTATTATTAGAAGTAGTAGTCAAAATGATTATTATTATCATCATCATCGTCATTGAAAGGGGCTGGAGAGCAGCAGATACTGGGCTAGGATAGACTGTTCGAAGAGGGGGGTCTCTGACATTAGGCCAACGAGAATCAGAGAATCTGACACCAGAATACGAATATTTGACACTGACGGATAAACACACCAGGGCATGAAGACAACTCCACAGGTAGGAGGCGGGCTCTGACATTGTGATAAAAAGCTGCAGCAATGTATAACAATTTCATTGAGAATGATTTTGAAATTTAAAAAAAAGAAAAGGACACTGGGACAGGTAAACTGACACTTAGGGGCCTATTACGATCTCAGTCGGAAAGCCTCCGACATGGAAAGCCTGTTGGAAAAGCGAGTTTGCGGACTCCGGTTGGGGGCCGAGTTGTTGATCCCTGCACCGTGTGGCAGGCACCATGAGGTGCCTGCTACGCGGTGCAGGGATGAACACAATCTCCCATTTCTCTATGGGAACTTGTGCTACGGCTGGTTTACGGCCGCAGTACAAGCTCCCATAGGGAAATGGGAGTATGCGACCGCATGGTGCGGTCGCATCGTAATTCTGCGGTCGGGACCACCAACCGAAGTTCACGTTCCCGCGATGATGTCGGTCGGCAGCAACTCTGACAGACATCATAATCGGCCCCTTAGTCAATGGCGAATCAGATACTAACAAATGGGAGCCTCTGACAGTGAGACTGAAAAACACACTAGCAAAGTGGGGACACTGAACTCTAGAGAGGGAAGACACGGACTCTGAGACCAGAATGGATCCTCATTCTGAGAGAGGGAAACAATATCATCTCTACACACATATATTATTATTGGGGCCCCACAAACGGGCACAGAGCAATACAAATCTCTGGGAATCATATCTGGACCAGGGGCTTCCACAGGTTGAAGGGAGTAAATAGCCCTAAGTGTGTCCTCCAAAGTGAACTGAAGTGGGCCATAGGTCGATGTCATGGATATTTTCCGTGTACGCTAATACTGGGCCATCCTCTGATCTACTTGGGCCATGCATTTCTGTGAAATGATCCACCTGCTGCAGTGGTTGTACACAAAACTCCAATGGACTAATATTAGTTCTATTACTGTGGGCCAGAATATGCCAAAAGGCTTTAGCATCTTTCTGCCTTGAACTTTAACTAAAGCGTTCCAATTGGAATCAATCCAGTCCTGCTTGGAGTTGGTTTAAATTGTGAACACACCACCCTAATAGCCTCTTGATCTGCTGGCTTAAATGCTAAAATTAATGCTTTCGACATTCAACAGAAAACCAGGGAAGGGACTGATGAACCACTGGTTTCATAAAGGAAGAAGCCTTTGCACATAGTCCTTGTAAGGTACTAAACAAAAGATTATGAAGATCTAATATGGGAATCATTGTAACCAGACAATTTACAAACGTGTCAAAAACTTTAGTGAACTCAGTATAGATTTTCAATTTTAAATCTGGATTATTTTTAGGTTACAACATTTCACAGTCTTCCTGTTATTCCCTTGAGACAGAACTACCTCCGACCGAATATATAAAATGGTTAATTAGCGAAGAATGTACCCCTCAATACAAGCTGTAAGCATTATCAGGCTTGGAAATTATTACAAAGTCTAGGGCCATATGCCATAAATCAATATCCAGTAAAATATAATCAATGCGTCTCTGACAGTCACCTCTAGAAAATGTGATTGCCATCTGTCTGTCTACATTGCAGCCCCCATTACAGGCATGCAAACCATGTAATAAAGTCAGGGACGATAGTTGCATGGCAGAGATAGTCCAGGGGCATAGAGCCTCTATATCCAGCTTCTGAATGCCCCACTCTTCATCCTCCAATCCCACAATGGACGAAATGCTATCTAAAGACTTGAATGTGGTATTAAAGTTTTCTGCAATCAAAGTAGATTTGTCTATCCTACTTTCAAGATGGTGGTAACTGGTTTTAAAATAAGGGATTCTACATTTATATTTGTAGAATGATTATACACATTATATGGGAATACCATTTTATCATTATGGTTTTTAAGCTGCAATCTCAGAATATCTAAACTGTCAATTTCCAACTTTTCAATTGTTAGAATCAGAGAGTTTCTTACTCAAATTAGAACATTGGAATGTTGGGAGCTCCATTGAAAACAATGGAGTAGCTCCGGGCTTATAATGGCTGGTATAAGCCCGGACCTCCAACATTCCAATGTTTCTTTGTTCACAGCTGTGGCTGTGAACAAAGGCTTCAGGGAGCCTGAGGGGATTTCAATCCCCTCGCGCTCCCTGAAGCCTTTGTTTTATTTGTTAGAATATTCTGCCCTCTAGTGGCAGAATGTTCTAATAGCCTTATAGCCCTTCGTAGCTGGGCTATACCGGCTATTAAAGTCCTGCTCCCTTGTTAAAGGCCCTCGCCTTCGGCTCAGGCCTTTAACGCTGGAGCGGGCCTTTAATAGCTGGTATAGCCCGCTACGGCAGGCTATAAGGCTTTATTAACAGCTCCCCGGAAGGACGATCAGCTCTAGATGGAATTGCCTCTACACTAAAATTGGAAAACCCTGTTCCAAACATAGGTTCCAGGGCCCATGTTTCCTGCATGAATATTGTATTGAATTGATCAATGAAAGTCCCCCATTCAAGCAATAACATTTTTCCATGTAAGCCTGCTACATTCCAAGATAGAAATTGTATTGGGGGGAGCTCCCTTTCCCAAGAAATGTGTGATCAGTAGAAAGAGGTGAACAATATGCTAAAGATGCTGACATGCAGTTGTCTTGATAATCAATAGCTAATGGGACAGATAGGGGGGGAAGTATTGACAACACTAGAATATGAGTAATCGACTTTGTGGTCAGTCAATCTCTGCCAGGGGTGAATGATCCAACCTCGATGTTAAAGCTGGCTCGTGGAACAGATTTCTTGTTGCCAGACTCTTAGCACTAGAGAAATTAGAGGTACTGGGTATCACAGGTTTGCTAGATGTGCATAAATTCCAGGGATATGATTCTGCAAGGAATGTGGATCTTGGGCTACTTTTAAATTGGATATTAGAACCAAAATGTGGAAATTACACGCATCCAGAGCCAAAAGGCCATCTGCTTTACAGAAATCTCTCAGTGTAAGCTTGATGATGTCAACATCAGAATTACATGTGGACATGCGTTAGGCATTAGAAATAAATGAATTAGGGAGAAGCAGTGACGCTGGAAGCGTATCCAATAAGACACCTTATTAATCAATGATTCTGTGTTTTCCCCATGCCCCTCCTTTAACTTTGGCATGTTGAACATAAAAAGGACGGGTTCCGTTGGAACTTGCAAGTTGACTACAAGGTGTCTAGGCTGGTCACTAAGTAGGGGCCCTGCTTGTTTGGGCTGACCCTACCATTGTGCGCCTATTCATTTCTGAAGTCCTGATGCTATACTTTTAAGAGTTTAAGGGAACACTCCCGAGGTTGGATTTTGATTATAGTGGATTAATGCCTTCCTACTGGTTAATAGGGGACGGGTTCATCCTATCATAGATGCCTGCTGGCCCCAAGCAATTACCCTTGGCATTGTCTCTTGATTGTGTGGAAGTGATTGAATGGGACGAGTCTCTGACCCTGGCTCCCCATCTACCCAATGGGCGACCAACATAGTTGTGTCAAGAATGCAGCTAGAAGGTTCCTTAAGGTAATCAGAATGGCTGGTAATCTGGGGAATAGAGGACCTCTCAGAAAAGCTTTTATTAGCTTCCAAAAAATCTGACAACTTCAGACTTATTTTAAGTACTGCTTCTTTCACCACTTTGAGGTTGCTTCTCAAACTATTAACAACAGGTCTAACACTGTCACACTATTTTGTATCGGGCAAGGGCTCAGGGTGTGATGGTGGTTCCTGTCTTCATCTAATTTTAAAAGTGGTGAGTAGCGATTGGAGGAAGTTAATGGGGATGTGCTAGTAGGCTGTCTAGTTATAGGATCTTCTATCTGCAACAAACCACTGATGGGAGACATCTAGGCACTATGTGTGACAATGGGTTTTTAAGCCCTTTTCCCTTCACGAGTTTGTGAGAGATCGGGAATCTTTTTCTGGAGCTTTTAACATTTAAAGAATCTTTATAAAATGGAGTGATTTTAGGCTCTGTCCTAGAAGAAATTCATGCCGGGAGCTTTTTCCACCGCTATTAAGGATGTCCTCCACTTCCACAATAAGATTATCAATGTCCTGCAAGTTGCACTTTTCCGCTGTATGCCACCTGGCTGACTTCGGCTCATTCCCAGCTCTTGAAGGGAGGTCCACTGCCTTCCTTTTATCCATGTTTGGAGCCCTCTAAATCGATAGCATGTATTAGGTACTTCTTTGTCCACAGTTCTTAGTGTCTTGTTCATTTCATTTTAGAGGGAATAATATAACAGGTGGCAATGGAGAGACCGAAGGGTCAAATTTGGAGTTGCAGCAACTCTTTTTTGACAAACACTGCAATGACAAGGGAGAAAGCTAAGAAAAAAGTCTTACCAGCAAAGGCCAAGCTTAAAACCAAGAGTGGTGGGCCAGCCCAGCCTTGCCCAGCCACAGACGGGTGCAGATTGGCCCAGTCTTGTCCTGGTCTTGGCCTTGTCTCTGCCTGGGCACACAACCGGGCTCATCCATGTGCATCACACACCGTGGGTCAAGCGTAGTACTTTTAACCGCTATGTTGCGGCATGCCCCTCCTCCTGGTGGTGATGCGAGGGCTGCTGGGGAGTGTAGTCCCAACCCAGCAGCGGTGAAAGCCTTGCGGAAACAGTCTTGTGCTGCGGGTCAAGTGTAGCGCTTTTGAGCGCGATGTGGCAGCGGGCATCTCCTCCTGGTGGTGATTCAAGAGCTGCTCGGGAATGTGGTGCCACGCCAGCAGTGAAAGCCTTGCATAAAGCGTCCCCAATCAGGATGAATTTTGTCCTTGAGAGTTGGTCATATCCATGTCTTCTTTTATATACTCCTCACGGAATCACACAACGCCTGTCTCCCAACAGAGGGTCTCAAAAACTCAATTGCTTCAGCCCAAAGCTGCCAGGAGTGAGAATAGTAAATATCACCCCTTTAGTGTCCAACACGTTCCCCCATTAAGGTTAGATTGGAGTGGCAATAGTAAATGACACCATTTTAGTGTCCAATGCCTTCCCCATATTGGTTTATGTTGGAGTGGGAATAGTAAATGTCACCCCTATAGTGTCCAACACCTTCCCCAAATTGGTTTAGAATGGAGTGGGAATAGTAAATGTCACCTTTTAAGTGTCTAACACTTTTAAAAAAATAGTTTATGTTGGAGTGTCATTATTCAATTTTAGTCTGAAATCATTTATTTTAATTGTATTTGTATGTAGAAGAAAGAGTATGTTACTTTATTAGTATTGTTGATGTTTAGAAATATAATTTTAAAAGTTATTTATAAGTTTGTAGGCAATAATAACATTAAGTTTTTTGCAGAATAAAGATTTAACACATTTTTCTTATTTTATTTATTTTTCCAAAGTTAATTTATTGTATAATTTTACATTTTTAAGCATACATATTTCATCATAAAAATAATTATTTATATAAAGTTAAGTAAATGAAAAAAGTCTTGATGTTTTTTATTTAAAAAAAGTAAATTATATTTAATTACAATTGTATGTTGTATATTTTCCCCTTTTATGATCTGTTTTTTAACAGTTTTTTTTAAACATTTCTTACATTGTTTTATATACATGTTTTTAACATGTTTGTTCAGGATATATTTAAAAATTGTACATATTTTATAATATTGTTAAATTTATACTTTACCATTTTCTAAAATGTTTAACAACATTTTGGGACGTTTTACATGTTTAATTTTTGTTTTTCATTTTCTCATACATTTTTACATTAATTCCCATTCATTTCTATGGGGAGATAGTCTTTTTCTTTTAGTTACATTTAAGCAGCCATTTCTTTTATTGCTACCTTCTATTTTGTGATCTATTTGTGTTTTTTTTTCTACTTTCCCGGAACCAGGCTGTGGTAAGGTGCTGCTGTTCGTCGGAACAGGTAAGTCATTTTTTAAGGGTTTTGAGGGTAGGGTATTTAGAGGAAAGGTCTACACGTTAATTATAGTGTTGTTTGTGGCTTTTCGGTAATTTAGATGTAGTAAGAGTAGTGTTTTTCACTAGTTTTTAGCTTTGGGTTTTCGCACACTATTTTAGCAATGTATTTTTATGTTAAATTAAATTGTGTTATGCAACTTATATTTTGATGGTTAAGTGTGATGTATATGTATTGTGGAGAATATAATGTGTTTTGTGGGTGGGTTTTTCAAATTTATCTGTGTCCTCTGGGCAATGGGAGTTTCCGATTTTCTTTTTATAAAGAAAATCAGTTTTGGTTTATAAATATAATAAACCAATGCTTTTGACTTTAATTTCCTTTTTTAGGGTTTCCTGGAGAGTTTTTGTTTTTTTAAACCACTTTTTGTGTTTTTTATTGTTCCTAAATACTTTGGATTGGTTTAAGGCATCTCTATTGAATTCATTTTATTTTTGCAGTTTTTGGGGCTTTTTGGACAATATTTTTCTCATTTGTGAGGGATTACTATTTTTGACTATGTGGATATAGAGGAATATCTGCAGCTACAGAACAGTACGTTTTATTTATTATATTTCCATTGGGTGGGAAATTTGATCATTTATTGTTTGTGTAAATATAGTTTGATTGTTATTTGGAACTGTGTGGTTTATGTGATTAACTTATGTGATGGATTGATTTTGCTTTTAGTTTCTAGGTTGATGATGGTTACTTTTTTATTTAAATAATTTATATAATCTTTTATTATCTTAGTCTTCATTAATATTGGAATTTTATTTACATATTTGACTGATGTAATAAAATATTCTATTTATTGTTTATTAAAAAATTATTTGTGTTGTTTGTTTAGTTTTTGTGATTATTTTTAAGACTTTTGTAGGTTAATGTTTATTTTATAATATTCTTTTTGGCTATTATTTAATAAGTAATCTACTCCTTTGTTATTCATGATGAGCTTGACTGTCAACTGCAGCTTGTTGTACATTCTTTTGGTTTGTTTGCTAAGTTTAGGGGCAATTTGGCTAACAGATTGTTCCATTTGTAGTTGTTGGTAGCTTTGCTCTTTTTATAATGCTTCTATAAATGTATAAAGTGTTGGGGTTTGCCTAGGGTGTATTGGAAGGCATTGTGCCATTCTTCCACTGTGTTGTTTATTTTGGGTTCTTGTGTCAAGTTTCAGTCATAGACGTTCCACCATGGTATTTGGACTTTGGGTTGGCGTCTGTGTTCTGAGCGAGGCAGTCTGCCAACCCAAGTGTCTTTGAAATAATCCATTAGGGGCCTAAGTTTGTCTTTATTTGGTTGGTATAAAGGGCTTTTTATTAGTAAATTGTAGTGGTTGGCGACCTCTGGACATGGGCTAGTGCTATTATTTTTTAAATTCCAAGTGCACATTAGCTGTTTGATGAATATTCTACACGTTGTGCAGATTGTTGAAGGTGTATCCATATGCTTTGATTGAAATGATAGCAACAGTCTTGTATGGCTGTGTGGGGGTAACATTTTTAAAATGGTTTGAATCATGGCTTGCTCACAGTCTATGATTATTTTTAGGGGGTAGTAGTTATTTGTTTTATGCTTAATGTGGTTTAAGAGGTCGAAGTAATGGCTGCTATGTTTATTGTGATGTAGGCATATATGCAAGGGATATTTGTACTTTGATATTTATGATGTATGGTGTATATCTGAGTGAATGGCTTGGGACACATTATAAAGGTCCCATCCCTCATCCATGTTTGACATTGGCTAAGTTTTAGTAAGTTATTTGCTGTAGAGAATTTTAGGATTTGTTTCTTATTATTTAGATAGTCATGTAAATTGAAAGGTCCTTCATTATGTGTCATAGTTAAATGTTCAGGTATTTGTATGTCTTGGTATCTTCTAGGGCCAGGAGGAGTATCGCTGGTGGCCTTTTTAGTTTGTGCAATTAAACGTTTTAAAGTGGTTGTAGGCAGTAGTTGGCCTGTGATGTGTTCGAGGACTTTAGGCAGTATATCATTATGGGTTTTGGTTGTGGGTTCCTGGGAACTAGTGCTTGCCTCTCTTATATCTGGTAATATCTCCCTTACTTCTATTTCTGTCACATTTGGGGGATGATTGTGCTCTTCTACATGAATTATAACATCATCTTTTGTAGTTGCCCTACCATAGTATGCATTAGAATGATATTCGGTATGTTTCAAATATATATTTTCTGTTGATGCATTTTCTTGGCTGTAGGAGTAGCCCATGCTATTTAGTATCTGCTTTCCTTTCTATAAAGTTATGTACTTTGCTGTCCCTGCCATTGTATCTGAAAGTAGTGTGATAGTATAAATATATACAATATTTTAAAGTTTGTATGTTTGTTATTTACATGTAAAATCATTCAACTATTTATATTTTGTATACTTACATGTAGATTCTGTTTATATTTTTGACATTGTTTTTCGGCTTTTCCGTTGGAGGTGTTCTAATATGGAGCTGATGCTTTCTTTTCTGTTGAATGAAAAAAAAGTTTGTTTCATTTTAAATGTTAATTAGGTGGTAATTTGTAGATGTTGAGGTTGTTAGGGTTATTTTTACTTGCTATTTGGGTGAGTTTATAGTGTTTTAATAATTTATTTATACTTACTTTCTTATTTCTGTTCGCTGGTTTGTGGTAGTCATTTTTTTCGGGCAATTTATTGCTTTTTCAAGATGTACTTTTGTCTTTAAGGAAGTCTATGTGAAGAGATAGAAGTTTCAGGGTGTTTTGTTAATTATTTGTAATTTTATGTTTTAAATTTATTAACAAGTATGTTTTAGTTCAGAAATAAGTTTTACTTCCTTGGTTAGGTAGCCGTTGAGAAGTAAATTTTTCTTCTTGGTTTGAATTTTTCTTACCAGTAATGTTTTTCTATGCCAAATGCTAATTTAGGTTTTATTTCTAATGTATGATATATAGTTTGATAGTTTTGAATATAAATGTATTTATATGCATGTATTACTATTTAGGTTGTTGTTTAAATGTTTTTAGATAATGATAATATTTATTTTGGGGTTATATTGTTATGGTTTTAGGTATATAATTCATTGGGGTGAATGGTAACGATTTTGTTCATCATAACACACAAGGGCCCTCGGGTCTAAGAGATTAAGTTAGGCTAAACGAAAAAACACCAGATCGAAAAGGCTTCCCTTTAAAGAACGGGTTTTCACCCACCAAAGGTGGCATGCTTCATCATTGGGGAACCTTCTCACACGATGAAGCCTAGTCATGGTGCGGGCTACAACCCCCTCACTGAGAGGGAGGAGCTCAATGATGGAGCATGCCACCTTTGGTGGGTGAAGGAATCCATCCTTTAAAGGGACGCATTTTCGATCTGGTATTTTTTCGTTCAGCCTAACTTTATCTCTTAGACCCGAGGGCCCTTGTGTGTTATGTTGTACGAATTAGGGGAGTTTGCCCTCGCTGGTCTCTAAACCTCCTCTAGCTCTTTTTGTGTATTTCTCTTAACGATTTTGTTTCATGTCATATATTTATATTTCATTTAAACATGTGTATAAAATGTTTTAGGTTTATTTCCAATAATTGTTTTATGTAAAAAGTGATTTTTATATATATCATAATATTTATTCAATCATTTTGGTGATAATACTGTGGTTGATATTGGGTGAATCGATATTTTTGACATATTATATGTTTAATTAAAGGTAACAATATTTTTGTTTTCGATAATTCTGCTTTCAATATAGGTAAATCCATATTTTAACAACGATATTTGTGGTTTTACTAGTTAAGCATAGGAAGTCGATTTTTTTTATCGATATTTAATTTCTGATTTGTTTTTTGTTTCTATATTGTATGCATCAATATTATGTCAACGATCCACCTGAACTACTTTGTGACTCTCCTGCTCTCTGAAGAACAATGCTTTGCTGTTTATCACATCATTCTTGGTGTTTTCTTTAGCACTGCATATGGCAGGTCAAGGTACCAGGAGCAAAGACAGAGGTGAAAATAAGGGCCCCATTTAGAGTTTGGTGAAGCAGGAGCACCACCAGAACTCTGCAGTGCTTCTGCCTTGCTAAACTCGGTTGTTCCCCTGCTCTATTTAGAGTTGGCAAAGGGCCTTGTTTACACCTTTGGAGCCTCCAATGGCCTGTGCATAAGGCTGCCGGTGTTTTGTATTAAGAAAAGACAAACTCATGCTTAAGGAGTTTATTTTCTGAAACAAAGAAGTTTGCAGAGTGAGTGCTTTAAAAATAGTGTCCGCTCAGCAAGCCTATAGTCTTTCAACGTGGTGCCCCCACTTGTGAACAATACTCTACCTGAGTGGCAGAGGGCACAGGCTGATCCCCCATGACAAATCTGCTAACTGCTCATCAAAGCTCGAAATGTCCCATAAGCACAGTCTACAAGATTATAGTAGGCAGGGCATTTGACATATTGGGTGAGTCTGGCAGTCTTTATGTATCATCAAAATGTAAGCATTATTTTAATTATCTTTTTAGCACTAGTGTGTGATGTTATCTTAGAACAAGAGCAAAGACAGAACTGTTGACTGCACACACACACACACACACACACCTCCCCCACTGTACTTCTGTTTATAATATTGTATTGTCAGGGCAAAGACAGAGGTGGAGATTTATTAGAGTATGTGAGGTTGCAGCAGATAGAAAAATAAACACACTAGAAGGGCATGTTGACCTCAAATTGAGACTAATATTTTGTGAGCTATGTATAGATAACATCATGCTAGAAGCACAAAGACAGATTTGGAGATGAAGGCCGTGGTTCCATGCTATGTAGAATTTAGGTGATAATGAGTGCACACTGTAATTACCCCAACCCTGGTGTGGAGTATTTAATGAGTAACATAATTAACTTCTCCTGTGTTCACCACTTCAGAATGGAGCATAACATGTAGAAGCTGGGCCTCATTCACAAAGGTAAACTTACACTTTAGTGGAAGTTTATGATTTTTTATTCATAAATTAATTTTCCTCACATTATCTTTACAACTGTGTAATCTCTGGACTCTTGGCGGAGACTTCGCACATTAAAAGATAGGACATGCTTATCTTTTTATGTATGGAGTCTCCATCACAAGAACGGAGACACTGCATTCGTAACGATACCACTAGTAGAATTTTTTCATGAATAGAAACAAATCGTACCCCATGGGCCCTAGTCACAAAGGGCCTCCACAATTGTGACAGAGGCCCCGCAGTCGTGGGGGAGTCTCTGCACTCGGGGCAGAATCTCCGCATTGAGAATTCTCATTGGAGAGATTCCGCCCTGAGTGAGGAGACTCCCTCACGACTGCTGGGCCTACCCCACGAGTACGGAGGCCCTTTGTGAATCAGGCCTGCAGTGTTTACCAGACCGATTTCTGCATGTATCGGATTTGTGTCTTGCCATTTTACCCTGATAGATTTCCTGAGGGGTTTTCTGGCAAAACCTGTCAGGAGAAAATTGCAGAGTATGGTAGTTGATGCACAACTCAGAATTCCGATCCCTGTACAAAGGGAAGCGTCCTTTACCCCGCAGTCAGAACCACAACCTGCCTTTACTCCGCAGTCACTGCCCCGACTATGACGTACCACACATTACTTTACCACGCAAGCCATTACAGCGGCTTGCTTTAGGGGGCGCATTGTTGGACTGGTGTTGGATTTTAAGTCCAACACCTTCTCTACTGATACACTGACTGGAGTTTGAATAGTAATTTAGACTATTTCAAAGTCCAGCGCCCCCCCCCTAAGGCAAGTCGTGGTAACGACTTGTGTGATAAAGTAACGTGTGGTAACATCGCAGTTCGGCTAGTGACTGCAGAGTAAAGGCATGCGCGAGAAATGCATGCAGGGTTCCATCATACATCCGTGTACAAACAACCATTTGCAAATGGATCGAAACTTAAAACACAACTTTGAATCAGGGTCTAAGTACAGTGTGTATGTTTATAGAAGAGAGGGATAGGTTATGTCAATAGGGATTTGCCTACCTTGATATTGCATTATTATGGCCTCACTGTGCTGAAGGCTTTGAGTATGTTGTATGGTATTGTAGTTGTATTTATACAGTGCTTCTACTCCTAACAATGTACCAAAGAGCATTCGTGGAGGGGTAGCATGCTACTCTATGGAGTGCCATAGTTGGACCAGTGTATGTTGCCATGTTGCCTGTATGGGGAGTTTTTTGATTTCATGCGTCAAAGCCAGAGTTATGCTTTTCCTAAATTTTGTTGCTATGCCCCTACTTGAATTTGAAGAGAAAAAGTGTGGAAGATATGTTGCCTAAGCCTTCAATTCTAACTGATAGAAGTGTGTGAGTTCAGCCTGACTTATGTGTGAAGTGTTTTCTTTTTTGGATATGGCTGAAACTGCTGAAACTATGTCCTAAACAGGTGTGTAACTGAGCTTACCCATGAGTGTAGGAGAGACGTTTAAGGAAAGACAAGCCAATAACTGCCATCTATGTCATGTTCAGTGAATATATAGTTCAAACCACATAGCATATAGGGCTAAGATAGGGCAGAGAGAGGAAGGGAGCAACCCTTCTGAGGTGCAAACTCAGGAAGAGTGCATGCCCTAAAACAGCCAATGTGGAAGGAAAAAGCCATTTGAACTTCACATTGCGAAATGGTCTGCAGCACCCGCAATACACTTTGTGTAAGCCAACAATTATTTGGGATCAGGAAAGAGGACAAGCTTTGGAGGGATGCTGCACTAATTAAAATCAGTGCTAAAACCTGATGGCAGGATATATAATTTTTTTGTTTATTTTTGGTTTATATGGTGCCTTTTGGTATGAATGGGTTCAAAACATTAAGAAAATGAAACAAACCAAAGTTTCTGCCATACTTCTTCTCTATTACATTTTGATCAAATCTTGCATTCTCTATCTTTTGTTGAAGTTAAAGTGTTGTGAAGTACCCCTGCTGTGCATTTGTGGATGTGGTGGGATGTGATAATTGGTCTTTTCATCACTGTTGATCTATCTCGAGGCACCTTCACCACCATGGCCCCAAATACAAGTCACACAGTACTGGCTGGGTGCAAACTTTGCACTAGTAATTATCAGTAACGTGCGGAAACAAACCACCAGTACCTTTCAATTGCGAGTTTAATTCCATGGAATGGGGAATTACTGTGCGGATCCAGTTTTACCAGGTGGTATTCCACATGGTATTCCCTTTACCATGAGATTTAATGCACACATTTACCACCTGCTCTGAGTAGGTGGTAAAACCTTGCATGGGTATGGAGTAAAAATGGGCAGGGAGCTGTTGTCAGGCAATGGAGGTGGTGTGGAGGGTGAAGGAAGGAGGGGAGAATGTTGGCTGGTGGGGGGAACATGTAATGTAATGTAACTTGTGTCTCGGAGTAATGTAAAAGCAAACAAAAAATGATAACAGAAGTTATTTCTTATATTATCATTTTATTTTTAGTATCAGCCAGGGTAGGCGGGCAGGGCTGGACACCTGTGATGTCCGGGAGGAGGGGTGGTTGCTGCACTCCAAAATGTGCATGACTGCTTGGCCGGCCATCTTGGGCCGGCCAAACAGTCATGTGCACTTTGCATGTTCCCCACCAGGCTGCCTGGTGGGGAACATGCCCAGGCTCTCATTCCCCGTCTGAGCACCAAACCATGGCGCTCAGACCAATCACAACACTGCATTGCAGTGTTGTGATTGACTTAGGGGAGGAAGCCTGTGTGCTTCCTGGTTCCAGCCGCAGAGAGACCGGTGAGGAGGTAAGTGGGGTTTTTTGTACCCCCCGCCACCCTTCGCCACCCCTCCACTCTTGTTCCCTGCCAAACGCTACTGTCTGTGAGGAAGAGATGCCGACCCTCAATGTCCCTGCAAAATCACAGTCTTTCCAAAGCGGAAACCAAGAGAGAGTCTAATGCAGAAATGGTGTTAGCAGTGGAAAGGCAGCTTTTCTGAAAGAGCATCCCGGTCCAGTCAAGGGCCTACAGTGCATGGCACCACCCAGAGCTTAGACAGAGAGGGCACATTGGATACAGGTTAACAAGTACACAACCTCTATTGTTCCCTAGCTTCCACAGGTAGGCTGTCACACAAATTCATATTGTTTTGAATGCAGCCGCTTTGCTGGGGACTTGGTTGATAGGCTACCTAGCCCCAGCATATAATTGAGGACCTCGCCAGCATAGTGTTTGCTAATTAATGAGACAACAGTGTTTTGCTGACAAACTGGGAGGAATGTATCAGGTCGCCTCTACACTACATGTTCTCTTCAATATTCCTGCAGTAAGAAGATATAGAAGCAGATCCTGTTTAATTTTGTTAATTGAGAGTAGTATGTTCACAGAAAAGCTGAGCACGAATAAAGTCACAAGAACATAGTATGCAAGGTGTGTAAAGCACATGTAAGTAAAGTGTATTGTTGCCTTTTTTGGATAAAGTAACTGAGATTACTCAATCTCTCTTTCTAGATGTAAGTTGTGAGTTTGGTATTACTAACCTGTATTTGTTCTTATTGCCTATAGGTTGCTGGCGACACTGAATGGAACCCATCCTGTTTTAAATCCGCTGGGTGCGGAATTCACTAGAGGAAAGCTTATTTTATCTGCACTGCAACATGAAAGCCAGGAGCAATGCCGAACTGAAAACCAAAGTCATCCCTGAAAGAAATTTCACACCAGCCCCCGCCCCTCTCTTTCAATCATCTTCTGTCTCTCTCCTTCTCTCTCTCTCTTTCTTCTCCCTCCATTTGATCTCTTTCCATCCTCTTTTTCTTTCCTTCAGCTCTCTGTCTATGACCTCTATCTCACTTCCCTCCTTTCCTCTTTGAATTATGCTCCTGCTGTACCTGCTGCAGTAAAGTGACAGAAACACCAGCAACACCCGGGGGACTACAGCAGTTGCTCTGAAATGGCAATAGACAAGATGTCTGATATAAATAAATAAGCAAGCACATAAATAAATATATAAACCAAGAAGACAGGAAATATCAAAGATCTGCTCATATCAAAAAACATAAAAGTCAAACGTAAAGCTTAGCTTGGGCATGGTTTGTAATAGAAAACAAAACTCAAATTGGTTACCGGTAACCTTATGAGAGCAGAGATCATGTTGGTAGTCTTGGGGTTCTTCTACTCTCACGAGATCATCAATATTGAAGTCAGTGGTCCCTTGAATGTGTAGATTGACTTAGCAGATTCAGCCTTGAGGACGTTTGCACATAGAAAGAGAGAGGGAGGTGAAACAATGAAAGGACTTTGGGACATATGTCAAGAGCATTTCACTCAATCAGGTGCTTTGACCTCACGAATTCTGGTAGACCAGAAAATGGCATTAGTGCCAAAATGCCCGAAGGGACGCAGGGAAAGACTGTGGGCCAATTTAGAGTCTGGTACTCTGTCAAAAATGTAGTGCAGCACCCTATTTGGCAATGCCAAATCCTCGGTCCGCCTGCACTATTTAGAATCAGGCAGATTGGACATCTTTATGGAAGTGGTGCCCCTGATGGCTCTGCCATCGAGAAGCTTAATTCAAAGGGCCAGCAGAGTGGGGGCCATCAAAGTAAGGACATCAGACTGCTTACCCTATTTGAGGAAGATGGTCTGATAGATTTTTCTTTGTCTGTCACTGGACAGAAAAAATAAAAATGCTCCCCAGATCCTCCGAAATCTCCCAAGGTACGTGGCCATTAATGATTTGTTACTGAAAAACAAACTGCTGCTTTGAGATAATGTTCTGGAAAATAAAAAATGTTTGGTGCGTAGGTACCTGAAAGATGGTGGTCATGCATCAAACTGGCATTCAGAAGAACCAGTGTGAAAATAGTTCCTCTGAAGTCACAGAGATCACTGCTCAACCAGCAATAATCTCAAAATATGGTGGGCGGTAGCCCATCAGGGTGGTAGACATAATGTCCTCTGCCACCCTGATGGACAGCTGGGTCTACATTTTAAACCAGGCCCTTAATCTAATGCTACGCATTAGACCTGTCATCCTTAGGTTGTTCTTTCCTCAAACGTTTTGCCTTCACCCTCCTAATTTGCTGAATTTATTTCTATTGGCCTTAGGACTCTGCACTTTACCACTGGTAACCAGTGCTAAAGTGCCTGAGCTCACTCTCTAAAACATGATTTTATGGTTTTTATGAAGTATGCATAAAAAGTAAATATTATTATCTGTAAAACATGGTTAAACTGGATAACACCTGATTGACATGTTTAATTTACTTATAAGTCCCTAGTAAAATAGTATACCATATACCCAGGGCCTGTAAATTAAATGCTACTAGTGGGCCTGTACCACTTATTGTGTCGCCCATTTAAGTAGCCCTTTAAAACGTCTCAGGGCTGCTATTGCAGCCGAAATGCAGTTTTAAACGGCCGACTCAACTTGACAAAATAAGCCCCTTACCCTTTTTTTTTTACATATGTCACCCCTAAGGTAGGTCCCAGGTAACCCATAGGACAGGGTTCATTGCAATTAAAAGGTTGGACATATACTTTTAAGTTCTGGTACTGAAAAACTCCTACATTTTTTAGGCCTACCTCTCCCATAGGATAACATTGGGCTGTCTTACTACATTTAATAGGTGCTAACTTTTGATTGGGAACAGGTGAACATCTTATGTTTGGAGTCTCAGAAATTGAACTTTATAATTCTCTTTAATGGTAAATTCGGATTGGAAGTCACAGTGTTGAAAATGCCACTTTTAGAAAGTGCAAAAAGAACAGATGATGGATGGAATGCTGAACAAATTAAACATTCAGCCCCAGTCACAGATCTGGGTCAAATCCATGGTTTTTTAGTTTGCTAGGCCCTTCCAGTTTGGACCCAGACTTATGCAAATCAGTCTTAACCCTGTCCTCAATGGGAACAATCTAGCCCAAACTGCAAAGCCAGGTTCTCCCTGGACTGGAAACTAGCCTACTGTGACCAGTTTCAGGGTATCTCCCCTCATCAACCAGGCTAGCTTGAATCCGGTGGCATAGCAAGCAAGTAACCCAATTCTGGGAATACCCTTCCCACTTAGGACGGCAAATGCAAAAAGAACAGATGATGGACAGAATGCTGAACATATCAAACATTCACCCCAGTGAAAGACTGGGTTAAATACATTGTTTTTTTGCACGCCACGCCATTCCAGTTTGGACACAGCCATCAGCAAATCAGTCTTGCCCTGCTCTCCATGGGAACAGTAGAGCATGAACTGCCAGGCCAGGTCCTCCCTGGACTGGAAAATATTATCCTCAGACTGGTTTCGGGGTATCACCCCTCATCAGCCGCGGTAGCTTGAATTCAGTAGCATACTTTTGTCGCCCTAAGTGGGAAGGGTTTGCCCAGACATGGGTCCCATGCTTGCTATGCCTCTGGAATCATGCTAATCTGGCGGATGAGGGGTGATACCCCGAAACTGGTCCCAGGGTGCTTGTTTCCAGTCCAGGGAGGACCTGGCCTGGCAATTCGGGCTGGACTGTTCCCTTGGGGAGCAGGTTCAAGACTGATTTGCAAATGGCTCGGTCCAAACTGGGCTGGCATGGTGAGCAAACAAACAATAGATTAAACCCAGATCTGTGACTGGGGGTAAATATTTGATTTGTTCAGCATTCCTTCCATCATTTGTTCTTTTTGTTTTTGTCACCCTAAGTGGGATGGGTATGCCCAGACGTGGGTCCTCATCTGACTGTGCCACTGAATTCAAGCTAGCCTGGCTGATGAGGGGTGACACCCTGAAGCCAGTCCCAGTATGCTTGTTTCTGGTCCGGGTGGACATGGCCTGGCAGTTCAGGCTGAACTGCTTCCTTGGGTAGCAGGGTTAAGACTGATTTGCATATGGCAGTTTCCAAACTGGGGTGGCATGGTGAACAAAAGAACAATGGATTTAACCCAGATCTATTGGTTGGGGGTGAGTGTTTGAAAAGTTTAAGCACTCCGTCCATCATCTTGTGTTTGCTATTTTCGTCCTAAATGGCCGAGGGTATGCACAGGCGTGGGTCCCTTGTTCGCTGTGCCACTGGATTCAAGCTAGCCTGGCTGATGAGGGGTGATGCCAAGAAACCGCTCCCAGGATGCTTGTTTCCAGTCCAGGGAGGACTTGGCATGGCAGTTCTGGCTGGACTGTTCCCATGGGGATCAGGGTCAAGACTGATTTGCATATGACTGGGCCCAGACTGCGGTAGTGTGGTGCGCATAAAAACGATGGCTCAAACCCAGATTTGTGACTGGGAGTTCCAGGATGCTTGGGTCCTGTCCAGGAAAGACCTGGCCTGGCAGTTCGAGCTGGGCTGTTCCTATGAGGAACAGGGTCAAGACTGATTTGCATATGGCTGGATCCAACCTGGGGTGATGAGGTGAGCAAATAAATGATGGATTAAACCCAGATCTCTGACTGGGGGCAAATGTATGATTTGTTCAGCATTCAGTCCATCATTTGCTCTTTTTGCTTTTGTTGCCCTAAGTGGGCAGGGTAAGCCCAGAAGTGCATCCCATGCTCAGTGTGCCGCTGGATTGAAGATAGCCTGGCTGATGAGGGGTGATACCCCGTAACCAGTCACAGGATGTTTGGGTCCTGTCCAGGAAGGACCTGGCCTGGCAGTTCAAGCTGGACTGTTCCCATAGGGAACAGGTTCAAGACTGATTTGCAAATGACTGGGCCCAAACTGGGGTGGTGTGGTGCGCATAAAAACGATGGATCAAACCCATATCTGTGACTGGGGGTGAATGTTTGATTTGTTCAGCATTCCTCCATCATTTTCTCTTTTTGCTTTTGTCGCCCTAAGTGGGCAGGGTTAGCCCAGAAGTACGTCCCATGTTCAGTGTGCCGCTGGATTGAAGCTAGCCTGGCTGATGAGGGGTGATACCCCGAAATCAGTTCCAGGATGCTTGGGTCCTGTCCAGGAAGGACCTGGCCTGCAGTTCAAGCTGGACTGTTCCCATGGGGAACAGGGTCAAGACTGATTTGCATATGGCTAGATCCAACCTGGGGTGGTGTGGTGAGCAAAAAAATGATGGATTAAACCCAGATCTCTGACTGGGGGTGAATGTTTGATTTGCTCATCATTCCGTCCAGCATTTGTTTTGTTTTTGCTTTTGTCACCCTAAGTAAGAAGGGTATGCCCAGATGTGGGTCCCATGCTCATTGTGCCACTAGATGCAAGCTAGCCTTGCTGATGGTGGGTAATACCCCAAAACAGGACCCAGGATGCTTGTTTCCGGTCCAGAGAGGACCTGGCCTGGCAGTTCAGATGGAATGTTCCCATGTGGAGCAGGGTCAAGACTGAGGCCCAAATTGGGGTGGCGTGGTGAGCAAAAAAACAATGGTTTTAACCCGGATCTGTGAATGGGGGTGAATGTTTGATTTGGTCAACATTCCGTCCATTATTTGTTCTTTTTGCTTTTGTCGCCCTAAGTGTATGCGCAGACGTGGGTCCCGTGTTCACTATGCCACTGTATTCAAGCTAGCCTGGCTGATGAGGGGTGATACCCCAAAATCGGTCCTAGGATGCTTTTTTCTGGTCCAGGGAGGACCTGGCTTGGCAGTTCGGGCTGGACTGTTCCCATGGGGAGCAGGGTCAAGACTCATTAGCATATGGCTGGGTCTAAACTAGAATGGCGCTGTGAGCAAACAAATAATGGATTGAACCCAGATCTATGACTTGGGGTGAATGTTTGATTTGTTCACATTCTGTCCATTATTTGTTCTTTTTTCTTTTGTTGCCCTAAGTGGGAAGGATATACCCAGACATTGGACCCTGTGCTCATTGTCCCACTCGATTCAAGCTATCCTGGCTGATATGGGGTGATGCAGTGAAACCGGTCCCAGGATGCTTGTTTCCGGTCCAGGGAGGACCTGCCCGGTAGTTTGGGCTGGACTGTTTCCATAGGGAGCAGGGTCAAGACTGATTTGCATATGGCTTGGTCCAAACTGGGGTGGAATGGTGAACAAAAGAATGATGGATTTAACCCAGAACTCTTGGCTGAGGGTGAGCGTTTGAAAAGTTTCAGCACTCCGACCATCATGTTGTGTTTGCTATGTTCGCACTAAGTGGCCAAGGGTATGCCCAGACGTGGGTCACTTGCTTGCTGTGCACTGGATACAAGCTTGCCTGGCTGATGAGGGGTGATATCCCGAAATCAATCCCAGGATGCATGTTTCTGGTACAGGGAGGACCTAGCCTGGCAGTTCAGGCTGGACTGTTCCCATGGGGAGCAGGGTCAAGACTAATTTGCATATGACTGGGTCCAAACTGGAATCGTGTGGTGCCCAAAAAAGATGGATCAAACCCAGATCTGTGACTGGGGCAAATGTTTGATTTGTTCAGCGTTCCGTCCATCATATGCTCTTTTTGCTTTTATCGTCCTAAGTGGAAAGGGTAAGCCGAGATGTGGGTCCTGTGCCGCTGCTTTCAAGCTAGCCTAGCTAATGAGGAGCGATACCCTGAAACCAGTCCCAAGATGCTTGTTTCCGGTCCAGGAGGACCTGCCCTGGCAGTTTGGGATGGACGGTTCCCATGGAGAGCAGGGTCAAGACTGATTTTTATATGACTGGGGTGGCGTGGTGAGCAAAAAAAGATTGATTAAATCCATATCTGGGACTGGGGGTGAATGTTTGATTTGTTCAGCATTCCGTCCATCACTTGTTCTTATCACTTTTAGAAAGTTGGCATTCTTATGACCTTATTGGATGTGGAGCACACCCCCACTTGCAAATCAATAGGGTATGCCCTGTCTTCACACAAAGGACATGTCACACCTTCATTGTTCATGCAGCCAGCCTGGAGACAGAGCAGGGGAGGCTGGAAACTTCAAGCACGTCAAAGGGAATTTTTTAGAAACTTCCCCTCCTTCAAAGAAGGCACCAGGCATAAAATAGGACCCTCAGACCCTCTCTTTAGTTCACTTTCTGGACCCAAGAAATGACCCTAAGACAACTGCGTGCCACTGCGGCCTGCTGTGTACTTCAGAAGAGTGCTTTGTTGCACCTGGAAGAACTGTTCTGCTGCCTGAAGCCTGTTTTGCACTTTCAGAGGCCTGTCCTGCTGCTTGAATCCTGTTCCACTGCTTGAACCCAAGACTACCAGAGTGACTCCAAGGGCTAGTTGGCTATCCTCCTGACCATAGCCTCAGGGACAGAAAAGTCTCCAACCATTTTAAACCTGCACCTGAACTCAGCCTGAGTGAGTCTCAAACCTCCATGTGGTACCTCCGCAGACCTGGACCATTGTGAGTGGTGCTAAATGTGCACAGATAGCCAAAATCCCAAACTTGGGACTTAGAATGTTTTGAGCTAAAAAACGTCTCTAAGAACCGAGAGGAGACCGGTACCAACCTGCTCGTCTATTTGCCAGAGGTGCATCACTGATCGGCCTGACTTTGTGGCAGCTCCCGCTAAATTTTTGCCCGCAGCAGTAAATCCTGTTCAATGGTACTTTGCAGACGGCGGTATCCGGGCTTGTGAAGCCCTAGCTGGCTACAACCTCCAGCCTTTTCCAGTTCGAGATTTTCAACTTCCAGAAAAGACACTGAAAAGTCAGAACGTGGAATTCTTCACTTTAACTTCGTACAGCGGCTCCCTGACGATGATGCCTCTTCCTCAGACACTGCCTGCAGCCTGAAATTCTACCTTCCCAGAATGTTTTTTTCTGAAATGTCTTCTAAGTCCACAGGTAAGTGCCAGCCGGCCCAATCCACTCTTTGTACCAGACTGATGCTTCATCATGGTCGGTCATATATTTCAACTTTGACCCAGTCCCGCATGACTAGATGTCCACGGTTGGCGCTTTGATAATTTAGGCACCAGGTTTTATAACTCAGGTTCTACTGATTTGATTTTTTTTTTTTTACTGTCAAATAATATATTAAATTTACTCTTTTTTTCTAAATCGGGGTGGGATTTTTCTTCTGTTGTGTTTTAACTTTATTGCTGTTTGTATGATGCATAAATACTTTGCACATTTCCTCAAAGTTAAGACTGACTGCTTTGTGCCAAGCTGCCAGATGGTTAAGCACAGGTTAATTTAAAGACTTTAGTGGTTCATTCTGACAGGGAATGTGGCTGCTGCTTGAACAGGGTTTCCAAACCACTCAACCAACCACCCAATTTCTCACACTACGGTGGCAAGGACCACAATACCAACTCCTGTTGGTTTTCCTGTATGAGGAAACAGAAGGACATGGCCACTCTCTAGTGTGAAATGAAAAGAAAGAATGTCTTACCTGGCTGATCCGATATTTGCATACCAATGTCAATATAGATGCAACAGGAATTGATATGCACAATGCACCTTGGGTGTTACATATGATTGAGATTGTATGGAATCGAAATTTGCCTAGCATGAGTAACGGTAAGTTTCAATTCTATTAAGGACACGGAGGCGAGGATTATGCTTTTCCTTCTTCGCTTTATTCTCTATATAAACTTTCCAGCAGCCAGAAAAGCAATATGAATGATTTTATCCCAACAACATAGGGAACAAAGATCATTAAAACCAGAAAAAAAGAGAACAAGTCTGCATACAGACTGCAACTCCCATGAGTCCATAGGGTATAACAGCACAATAGTCCCTTTACAGTGTCCACAGCACATAGAAAGGCTCCTCCATCTTAGCTGTCCCTCCTCTTTCTTCGCGCGAGTAACGCCACAGTGCCACTGGTCTTGCTTGGAACCGTCATTCCCTAAAACAGAGATAGACCACGTAAGATTCTCTGAGATAAAACCGTCTAGTAAATCTCAACATCACATTGGTTCAAGAGAAATGAAACATTCCAGACCCAAGTAACATACATCAGGAAATGAAATTGATTACTTACGCCCATACGGGTGGGTTCGCACAAAATTGTGCCCTGGGAGGGATAATCCTCGCCTCCGTGTCCTTAATAGAATTGAAACTTACCGTTACTCATGCTAGGCAAATTTCGATTCTATGGCAGGACCGGAGGCTCTGATTATGCTAGTTCAAAGCTTACTTACCACTAAATGAGCAACATCCACAACCGGTTTGAAATAAAACCGCTTAAAGGTGGAATCCGAGGACCAATCCGCGGCGCGCATCAAATCCTCCAAGCGGGCTCCCAGGGAAAAAGCCTTAGAAGCCATTGCACCCCTGGCTGAATGAGCCCCAAACTGTTTCGTATCAATGCCCGCCTCTTGCATGACCCATCGCACCCACCTAGCTATGGTGGGGGAGGAGACTGCCTTGTGCGGTTTCCTTAAGGCGATAAGGAGTTGGCGTTCACCCGGAGGGTGAAATTCTAGAGTCATATCCTCGTAAGCCTTGAGACAATGCACCACACACAGCTTGGGGACATCCAAAAAGGCTGGGTACGAGATCGTTCTCGAAGAGGACTTAGTACGGCGACCCACCGTGAACGTAACCCCCTCAGGCGAAAAAACCCTCGCCGAAATGTCCAGTGCACGCACATCAGAGACCCTGCGACAGGAAATCAGGCACAAAAGCATGGCCAATTTGGCCGACAGTTCTTTCAAAGAAAGGTATTTATTGGGCTGCCAAGAAAGGAAGAGATTTAATACCAGATTGACGTCCCATAGGACAGAATAGCGCGGTTCCGGGGGTAAAGAAAGCCGAATACCCCTCAGAAGCCGACAAACAAAAGGGTGCTCCCCAACCGGGGCCCCATCGACCGGGCAATGAGCCGCCGAAATCGCGGACCGAACCGCGTTAATGGAACGGTACGCCAGGCCGTTCGTTGCCAATTCTGCCAGAAAATGTAGAATAGGAACGACGCCTATGACCATGGGATCCAAGTCCCGTCGAAGACACCAGCGCATCCATTTAGTCCAGGCGGAACGATATCGCTTTGAGGTACTGCTAGCCCACGCTTTTGATAAGAGGACCTCAGCCGGTCTCGAAAGGCCTGGGAGCGACCAACGGCGCCTGAAAGCTGCCATGCCATGAGGCAGAGAGAACCCTGGGTGATGAGGTGATGATGCTCCTCGTTCGGATTCAGAAGGAGCCGAGGAAACAGGGGGAGTAGGATTGGAAAATCCCAGGAAAGTTCCAGAAGAACTGGAAACCAAACTTGGTACCTCCAAAGTGGGGTCACCACTACCACCTCTGCGATGTGCCTGCGGATCTGGGCCACCGTTCGCACGATCATGGAGAAAGGGGGAAAGGCGTAACTCCGCTCCTGCCTCCATTCCTGGAGAAAAGCGTCCGTGGCTTCTGCCAGGGGATCCGGTCTCCAGCTGAAGAAGCGCGGGAGTTGGTGATCCAGGCGGGACGCGAAAAGGTCTATCGAAAACGGCCCCCAAAGGCTGTTCAACCACTGGAACACCGGAACCGCTAGTCTCCACTGGCTGGAGTCCCTGAGGTGCCTGGAGTGCCAATCTGCCACCTGGTTGGCCTGGCCCGGTAGATATTCCGCTGTCACGGATATGTGATGAGACAGGCCATCGTGTCAGGCCACCGGTTGGAACCCACGCTGTCGATCTGTAGACGACTTTGCGGACACGCAGCCAGAATTTTCCAACCTTGGCTCTGAAGTTCTGTCACAACAAAAATGGAACAAACATGAAATTGTCTGGCTTAAACGCATCCTGGATACAATTACCTGCTCAAATCACATTTGATAACTGCCCAGTAGGATAACCCTAACTCGCGGACATACATTATCAAAGTACATTCTTTTAAGAACAGCCTGCACGAGACGTTTTGGGAATGGACATATCCAGCATTTACATGGAAATATCCGACATTGATCACTAGTGGCCCTCCGGGTTGCCTTACATTTTTTCTCTGTGCAAAAATTAGTACCCCCTGGGTGTTTTTTTGTGTGTCTCCTCGTTATCTGGCTAAGGTCCTGATGAAGGTGATGTCATCATTCTCTCAGCCACCGAAACGCGCGTCGACCAATGCTGTCTAGATCTTGCTGTTCGCAGTTAATGTTATTGGTCACAGAGATCATGTTATCTGTTGTCTCTCACTCCCCAGATACACGTAAAACATTTTTTGGGATGGTGTATGAGTATGTATGTGGTTGTATGTGTGTAGTTCAGTATGAATGAAAGATTTTCTCTTTCTTCTTCACGATTCTCCATTCAGGGGCATTAATTCAAATATGTCTTGTATTTAACATTTCATGAAATTATCTTGTTCAATATATGTAAGTGCTTGAAATAATATTTTTATATTTCTAACAAAACAAAAAAGAAAAAAGTAAGGAAATTTTTGATATTGAAAAGAATTTAAAAAAGTTAAACATATCTTAATAGAATTTTCATGTTTTTTCTTGACAATTTATTGTTGTTCAAGCACACCTGTGCAAGCCCATGCTGAAGAGCAACCAATAGATTGGATATAGCAAGATAGGTCACAAGGGAGCCTCTTTATATTGTGAGACAGGCAGTAGTCCCAAAAATCTTTTGCTAGATTCGCCAGGGCCCGGGAACGAGGACCTCCCAAGTGGTTGATGTAACGGACCGCTGAGACATTGTCCATCTTTAACAGGACCCAAGACTGAATCTTGTCTCTGGTCCAGCATTGAACTGCAAATGACCCCGCTAGGAGCTCTAGACAATTGATGTGTAGCGCCTGCTCGTCTAATGACCAGGCGCCGCCGGTGGAGAATTCCCCGCAATGGGCGCCCCACCCCGACCTGCTGGCGTCGGATTCTATAACTAGGTCCGGAACCGACCCGAAGATCGCCCGGCCATTCCAGGCTTCCATGTGGGTAAGCCACCATGACATTTCCTCTTTGACCTCCGCCGAGAGCGGAACCGTTTGGTCGTATGAAAGACCCTTCCTGATGTGGTGCGCCTTCAATCGCTGAAGGGCACGATAGTGTGGGGGTCCCGGAAAGATTGCCTGGATGGACGAGGAAAGAAGGCCCACCACCCGGGCAATCTGACGGAGAGAGGTATGTGTTTTGGAGATCGTCCGCCTCAACTCGTGCCGGATCTTGGCCATCTTCAGAGACGGCAGGCTTAAGGAAGAGTGGATTGAATCCACGACAAACCCCCAGGAACACTAAACTCTGGGTAGGTGTGAGGACCAACTTGTCTCCGTTGATGACGAAACCCAACCGTTGCATGAGGGAAACCGTCTGCTCCAGCTGAAGAGCCAACTTCCTGGGACATTGTGCCATGAGCAAGATGTCGTCCAGGTACACAATCATCTGAATGCCTTGGCTCCAAAGGGACTCCACCGCTGGGTGAAGCACCTTCGTGAAGCACCAAGGTGCCGATGAAAGCCCGAATGGAAGGGCGGTAAACTCGTAAACCTGGTTCTTCCATTGAAACTGCAAGAACCGCCGGTGCGGAGGATGGATGGGCACCACCAGATAGGCATCTTTGAGGTCCAATCAAACCATCCAATCGCCCGGGAGGAGGACGTCCCGGAGAAGGTGGATCCCCTCCATCTTGAAATGTCGGTAAACCAACCACCCGTTGAACTCTTTGAGGTTGATTACCGGACGTCGACCTCCATCGGCCTTGTCCACCAAAAAGATATTGCTTAAAAAACCGTTGGGATGCAGAGCTGAGCGACAAATGGCTCCTTTGCGGAGCAGTTCGGACACCTCGTTGTCGACCAGCTGCGCATCGGCGGCGGAAAATTGGATTGGCCGCGGAAAACCGACTTGGCGGGGAAGATCGCAGAATTCTATATGAAACCCCCGGCTGGTTTGCAGAACCCAAGCATCCTTTGTAAGTGCTGCCCAAGCGTCCTGGAAAAATGCTAGGCGACCCCCGATACACATCTGAGTAGCCGGAATGACACTAACCGCTGGCACCAGTGCCACCTGCGTTGTTCTTGAATCCACCACGGCCTCGAAATCATTGCCCTCTGGTAGGGTAGAAATTTGTGTAGTTCGCGGAGGAGTTGTATTGCCCCCGCCCGGAGCCTTGTCCCCTACCGGGATGCTGTTGACCACCACGGCCGGTCGCGCGGCTCCTGCCACGACCGGCCCCTTGGGAAAAACGAGGCTGAAAGACCCTCTTGATGCTGGATTGGGCCTTGTCCAGCGAGGTGAAAGTGCCAACGAATTTTCCCAGTTCCTTGACAAAAGGGTCTCCGAAGAGACCCCCTTGTGCCACCGCCCCAGCCTCCGAGGAGGCCAAATCGCCCAGCTTGGGATCAAGCTTTATCAGAAGCGAACACCGCCGTTCGGTCGATAAGGCGCAATTGGTGTTACCCAAAAAGATAATCGCCCGCTGGGCCCAATTGGACAGAACGTCGGGAGAAATGGTGGAACCTGTCACTTTCGCTTCCTCCGCCATGTTCAAGATTTTCGTTAAGGGTCCGACCGCGTCCAAAAGCTTGTCTTGGCAGGAGCGCCAAGAGCGGTCAATACCCATACGAGGATCTTTCATGTATTTGGCCAGGAAGGTGGCCATCTTGGAGCCAAGCTCCGGTGTAAAGGCCACCTTCCCGTCCAAAGTGGGTCGTGGGCACTCCGCCCGCAGACACCCTCTAGCTTCCTTCTCCAGGGGCTTGCGGAGGCGGCCCGCCACGAACTTAGCCACCTTGTCCCCAGGCGTCCAGGCCGCTGACCGCGGATGAATTATCTCATCCGGATCTAGCATGCCCGTACTGTCCTCCGGCAACGCATCTGAAGAACTGGCCGGGCACCAAGACCGCCAAGACCCCTCCTCGTCATCCGTGTCCGCTGGAGATTCCCCATCGTGAGATGGCGAATCTGGCACGGGAGACGCAGAAGGTGCCGGGCCAGGAAGTGGCGCGGGAGGGGGGACAACCGCCTTTGCTAAGAAAGCACTTCTAAGGTGCTCAAAAGCATCTTTGTCCACCCCCTGCGCCCCTTCGAGGTCACCCTCGGTGCGACCTTTCTTTGGTGGTGGGGGACCCTCCCCCGGAGTGGAGTTGCTAGTAGGGACCGGGGCCCCTAAATTGGCGAATGCCAGCTTAGCGCACTCCACAACAATGCGGTTGGACAAGCGTTCCTCCATAGGCCCCACAGCCTCATTGACACACCTGTAGATGGAGTTGTCCACCGCTTCAAAAAACTCATCGTCATAGGGGAGGTACTAATGCACTTCCTCCTCCTCATAAAACTCCCCCTGCTGCATTATATCAGGCCACAAGGGTAAACACCTTTACACTGTGCGGGAATGGGGAGCAAAAAAACAACTTGCCGGATGTCAAGAGGTGCCAACCTCAATATCGGCGCAAGCTGGTGAAAAACCAGTGTTTAATGAGGGCAGACCGGAGGACTGCTAGTGCTTTTGGTGGGGGGCAAAACCGCAAATAGAGGCTGCACGTGCCTCCACAAACGCGCCGGCCCTCAGAAAAACTGACGGGGCCTAACCGCCACCAGGCGCGTATAATCAACAAAATATGTGCAGAAACTGCCCGTAGGCGAAACGCGGTCAAGCCACTTTACGGACCCCGTCGGGGCGTACAGAAAAGAATTAGGGACAATATACAGACCCCGTAGGGCGTTACTGTGCGGCGGTAGGGGGACAAGGCTCACGGTGCTGGCAGCTCTCGCAGCGCGGCTCCTCATCTGAGGAGACCGCGCCGCGAGGCAACGAGACACGAGAGCTCCCTCTAGCGGGCTTCAGAAGCACCGCGTAAGGAAAGGGGACAGCCGCGTAAGGAGCGAGAGTGCTCCCGTGGCTGAAGGGGATCTAAAAGGAAGATCAGGCAAAAATACACAATGCAATCACCCCCGGGACCGTCCGACAAGGAACTCGTGCTCCGGGCCCTAAACAATAACGAAAGTCAACATCAAATTACAAGAGAAAAGAATGTGACTTAGCTTGGCTGCGAAGCAGCGAAGAAAGAGGAGGGACAGCTAAGATGGAGGAGCCTTTCTATGTGCTGTGGACACTGTAAAGGGACTATTGTGCTGTTATACCCTATGGACTCATGGGAGTTGTAGTCTGGATGCAGACTTGTTCTCTTTTTTTCTGGTTTTAATGATCTTTGTTCTCTATGTTGTTGGGATAAAATCATTCATATTGCTTTTCTGGCTGCTGGAAAGTTTATATAGAGAATAAAGCGAAGAAGGAAAAGCATAATCAGAGCCTCCGGTCCTGCCATAGAATCCATTACTTGGAGGCCAAGGTGGCATCACATCGTGCTCAGTTCTAGCTTTCATTTATGTGCTCATTCCATGCTCATTACTTCGTGTTAATTGCCCATCAGTCAACTAGGTAGTGAAGTGTGTGTTACAATTCTATAATGTCATAAAGGCACCCACACAAGGAACATGGTTTGCACAGTTGCCTGATCCTTCTAGTCGTTCTAAAGTGGCATGTTGTTATTTTCTTCTCTTGCAGACTGACCCATATGATTTTCAAGACCAGATATATGGTCTTTTTTATAGTTTTGTGGACAGGCTACTCTGCAACATAGGTGAAGGAGTACCCTGTCCACCAAACTGATGGCCCGCCCACCATATTTACAATCAGATAGACTGTTCTGTTTCCAACAGCAGTGCCCCCCGGTGGCTCTGTCGGTGGAAACCCTACACCATGCCCAACAAAGCTGGGGCCGTTAGTGTGGGTATATCAGACCATCCATCCTATTTAGAGTGGATGTCTGATGTACTTTTTTTTTTACTGTTTAGAACTTTGATGAAAACCCAGGGGTCCTTAACAGAAAAAGAAGAAAAATGTCTACCCTAACCTGGAACAAAACTCTCAGGATATCAGAGTAATTTCCTTTTTGTTTTTCAAAAACAAACTCCCAGTCTGGGAGTATGTTTTTGGAATTCAGAAAAGTTTGATGAGCATCTTCCTGAAATATGATGGTCACTCATCAAACTTTCACTGCGTTCAGAGGAGCTACTCTGAAGATGGAGAGATATTCCCTGAGGCCTGTAGGCCCATAGGAATTAATGGGAAGCCATTCCTTAATTGCGACTCGCAATTTGCGAGTCGCAATTAAGGAATGTTTAGGAATCGCTATTTTTATAGCGATTCCTACATGCATAGGCTTTTGCGAGTCCTTAATTGCGATTCCTTTAATAATCGCAATTAAGGACTCGCAAAATCATACCTTGATTCATGTGCCCCTAAGTTCATAAAGTGTACATTACAATTGAAAAAGCTTTTTTTCTAGAAATAGCCATAAACCTTTCTAGTGCGCACAACGAAGACAATCTTCAGTGAGCTGAAATAGTGCATTGAAACATCCACACCTACTCCACCAACCCAGTGACCAACTTTACCGAGAAAGTGGAGTAAGCAGGGCTGGCTTTAGCGCTGTGGTGCCCAGTACGACAATGTTTGTTGGCGCCCCCAATGACCACCTCCTCCACAGATTACCTCACCACCACCCTCTAACAGTACCCATCAAGTCTCCATACATTACACAGAGACAATCAATGATAAGGTTGAACACAGTTTATAGGAAATGTTACATAAGCCATAGGACTACAAGGTGTAGGAGTGACGTCATCCATACTGGTAAGCAGTATATTTTAAAAGTGCTTGGTCTAGAGAGAAGCACAGACTCGGAATATCAAAAAGAACACCATAGCTAGGGGTTCTCTTTAATAATAAGAATCAATTCCTACCCAAATTAACCCTTTTTGCAACATTAATCAGTGCTCTAATCCATACTTTGCAGTGTGCATGCAGTTCTTTGATGAAAGTTAATAGCTCACTGTTCTATATTAGGATTTTAACTTATAAATTGCAAGTAACAAAAGGATGTCCCTTTTAAAAGCAGTAATGCACTGACCTATTTACATTATAAGCACTTTGTGTACTGCATGGTACATGTTCTTTGCAGCAGCCATATTAACCCTCTGCGCTACCTTACTGTGAGTCAAAACCTCAACTAGACAAAACTGCTTTCTCTCCACGAAGAACATTAATCACAGGAGTTATCTTGACATTTTTATTGTTGCTTGGAAAGTGGTGGAGGCAAGGAATGCAGCAGGTGCTTTAAAACCACAATAAACTTGCGAACACACCTCCCCCCTCAAAGTCAGAAACCGGTGCGGTGTCACCGGTCGCACCGCCCTAATCGTTTATTGGTTTACAATTGTATGTGTTATGTTGGTTCAGCTGAATCATGTTGTTGAGACTGATTCTACCTTGAAAGAGCAGGACTGTGTACATTAAGAGACAATGCTGAAGAAACATCTGTGCAAATCGCGTGTTTATATCTAAATTGAGAGATGTCTAATCAGTTTCTTTCCTATGTTTTACATAAACGTGGGCAGGGTGATGAATTCTGAGATAAAAGTATGTAAGAAACTGAATTAATGTTTTGAATTTATAAAAAAAAAAAAATCTTGTATTTGTAGAAGAGTTCATTTTAAATTAGTTTATGATGTACTTGCACATGATCTTTTCGCATTAAAAAGGTAAGTAAACAAAAGAATCTGTATCCATCGTTTGGTAGAAATTTCCCCTTAGTTAAACTTCAACGTACCATCCCCTACTTTTCTACTTTTATCAGAACAGTGGGTACTTGTAGAATGCCACCACCATCCAGGATAGAAAATAGTTACAGGCACTAAAATAAAATTAGCCCCCACAAGGGAACTAGCTAAATAAAAAAGTTGTCCATGTTTGCTAATTGGGGAAGGTTTGAATTTGTGAAGACACACTGTATAAGTGTTTTACAAGGAATGGACGACTACGTAGATTCGTGCTTGCTGTAAGCAGTGTTTGTCGTAACATCAGGGAAATCAACAGGAAAATCCGGTCCATAGAACGTAAAACAGGCCCAGGAACAAACGGAGCACCCAAAACACGGCTCTCACACTGACCTGTCGAACCAGTCCATCGGGCACTGCGTGATTGCCCTATAGGCCAGTCCAACCCTGACCACAGCTGTGCCAGACTTTGTCGTTTCCCCTTCTCCTTTGCGCATTCGTCTAATCAGGAGTCCGTGACTGAAACCGTACCTGTGTTGTGGACTGTTACTGCGAAGCGCAGCGGTTGATACATCACTTCCGCAATTCCCCACTCCGCCTTTGATATTTGTGTGTCAGCTGCCCTGCAATGTGTTCTGCCCCATATATTGTGCACGTTGTCTCTCTCGACCACAGTTTATGGTGTGACTTCCTGTGCTATGACTGCCATACCTTACTATTCAATCATGATACTTGATGTTAGCAACAATGACCTAGTAGCGTTTCTAAAGAGCACATTACTTGAAGGTGATAACGTTGTTTTTCTGAAAATATGATGCTTTGCACTAATGGAAATCGAACTCTGGTTAACATAAAATGTTTAGGCCTCATACTCCATCTTGTTTGTGACATTTGCTGCCAGTGACCTGTATCACATAGATTAAGTCGTACTTTTATTCCTCAGCAGAATAATAGATTTATGTACTTTTCACAGGCAAGACAATGACCTTCATGAAAATATTTCACTGTGGCTCAGTACAACTGTTTTAGCAGGGTACACATGTGTAACAGTCTTTGTCCTAGTATAGGTTGTGTCCGTAAAGAGCTCCATGTTGGAGAATTATGAGAGATTTCCTAAATATATTTTCTTGGAACTGTTTTACTCAGTTTAATTTTGATTGGATAAATTAGTAGGAGCCATGTCCAGCTGTAGTGAATGTCTGAAATCTATTGTTTAGAACTCTATAAATGCATCCTCTTTTTGGATTTGTTAGCAGCCGTTCCCTTCTGACCCTTTGAGCAACATTTTATGCTTTTTTTTTTACTGTCCTGAACTTTACTGTGTTCTTTCATTGACTGGTTCTGTATTTTAACTGAGCTTTGTCCTCCAATTAATAGATTAATTGACTTTGACTATATTGATCAACTTTTGTATGACTAAATCTGCAAATAAATCTTTAAGGCTTAAGACTTCTCCATCTGTCATTTTTGTAGAGCCAAATGAGTTCTACATGGTCATATTGAAATTGTCATTTAGAATGCATTAATAAGTCACAGGCTCAGCAAGGAGCACCAAAATCTGTAAAGGGATTAACACTTCTCAAGATCCAACGTTGTATGGAGTACACGCAGTAGCACAACGTCAAATTCTGGTAGCAAAGGATGGTTTCAGACTGGACCTCTTTGATTCTGATTGGGTCCATGTAGGTGAAAGGACCGGGCCCATAAGTTCTGGACCTATTCTAGAATCACAATCCGATGGTTCTTTTTAGCAGCATGTAAGCGTAGAGGGGAGAAAGTTGTTATTAATGCCAGTCAATTCAACGTGAAATTCTCTGGACACATAGTAACCACAGACAACTACATAAGGTTAGTTAATTTATTACAAAGCCAAAAATAACTGAACATAGAGGCACCTCAAAACGAGAGTGTAAAAATAAACTCAGATGGAAAGGCCCGTACCAAATTTTGCTCATGACAAACACTGCTGTTCAATGTGCCGGAGTTCCAAACTGGATTCATGCTTCACATGCCAGAAGAATGAGCAATCCAGAGGAAGCTTCTCTGGTCTATGATCCTGAAAGAAGAGCACTAGTGGTTGCACCACCAGTGGAAAGACCAGTCCAACCTGTAGCACCTGCAGGAGAGCAAGCAGGAATACAAGCAGAATTGCTCGGAGAAGTAAGGGGTGAAGACAAAAGACAAGTGAAAGTGTCTGAAGTAACGCAAAGTGGGATCGAAGTTTCCAGTAAAGAAGAAGAAAAGACTGAGTTAACAGAACAAGGAGAAGAACAAAATCTAACTGAAGGAACGAGTTCCAGAACGAAAAGACAATGTTGACAAGCTGAGTGGCCAAAAAGTTCAAGCAAAGAATGACCAAAGTAGAGTCTGTCCATAGCACGAATTCCAGAAGGTGTGCCTGAAGAAAGTGAGACAGAAGAAGACAACTCACTTGATCCAAATCATCAAGTCTTGAGAAGATCTAAAAGGACTCGAGAACCTAGTAGAAGATATTCTGCAGCTGAATGGTCCTACTATGTGAATACTGCACTGAATATGACTGGAAGATCTGTGCAAGATCAATCCTGAACTATTAGAACCTCCCTGAAAACAAAAGAATTCATTGAGGTTAACAGTTATACATTGAAAAAAAGGTGAAATCGGAAGATAAATAAAACAGTTTTGAGCTGTGACTATTAGTAGTTGTTATTTGTTTTACAGAAGGCTAACCTAGGCCTGAGGAGAAAGTTACAGGAGAGAAAGGGATTACCCTTTAGAAGAACACAGAGTAGAGTTAAGGATTGGCTATTAGGAAACTTCCAAGAAGAAAGAAAAAAAAAAACAAGCAAACAATTTCCTCATAGGCTAACTACTGACTCAGAAAGATTTGTTGCATTAGACGGCATTGTAAATGCATTATGTGTGAAATTTTTGTAATAACAGTTATCATGATTTCTATAGTATTAATAGGATTTTATCTAACACCAGACCCAGAACTAACGTAACAAATGTATATGCTCAGAAGAGATGACACATTTACTAAAATTTTCCCAAATTTCAAAAAGGAGGATTATTCTACAAACGTTTACTCTAGATTAGTGCAAGAATACATGAATGGTCTAAATGTTAAGGATTCTTATGTTTGTGTACATTTGCCATCTTCAGTTTAGAAAGAAGTCACCTACTATCACCTTCCTATGTCTTATGCAATCTCCTGTAGTATTTTGCTTTCACTAGTATATAGGTGAAGACATTTTGAATATATTTATTCAAATTATGATGTAGTGTTGTCACAAGTGCCCTGTGGGAGGGTTGGGTGGACAAACAGACACGTAGGCTGAATATACTTCTTAATGATGATGTTTTAATGGAATATTGATAAGCCAAAATAATATGATCAGGTTGGTGATGTTATTTCTTCCAGGTTCTTCCTCTCCTGAATATGACCTCCCGGAGGCTCGGAAAAGAGGAGACAAAGCAGTGGTGAGTATTTTGATTGGGTTTTATTTCAAAATCTTTTTATTGAGATTTATAACAACATGAGAATAGAAACATGACAGTTACATCTGTTGCATTATACAGGTCAAGTGTTACAGATTGCTTCCAGATGCACACAGCTTGTTAACTAGAACTTGACCCCTTAAGTACCGGTGCTTCTACGTCCCGTCTTAAACCTTCAGCGCCTCAACGCCTTCCCATTGTTTAACCCCCCTGTTGTAGGGACTTGGAGCTAATATACGGATGTGTTCTGTCCGAACTGTGCGCCCCAACTGAGGCCTAGTGTGAAAACCAGAAAAAAGAAAAAAGAAGGAGTTTCACAGCTAGAAGAAAAGAGAGAAATAAAAAAAATAAAAAAATAAAATTAACTGGTGTATCATGGTGGGTGAGATCGAAAGTGGCGAGCCGTGTGGGGTGGGCCGGCAGGCGGGAGCCCGGAGGCCCTCGCGCTAGAAAGCCCTGGGGGATTCCCTGCTTGGTTAGATGTGGAAGAGGTGGAGGGCCCTCAGTCTGGGGCTGCATGCAAATAAGGGTAGACCCTCTGACAGGTATTCCACCACTGGTGACCATATGTAATCAAAACCCTTCCTTGTATCCTCTGTAATGTCCGTTAGACGCTCCAGGGCCAATGCCCGCCAAAGTCTCGCGTGCCACTGCGTCATGGATGTGGCCTCCGCCTTTTTCCAGGCCGCTGCGACCGCCATCTTGGCCGCACCAAGGCATAACCACATGATGGCACGGTCACTGTTCGTTTGCCTTTTCAGTATCAGATCTCGGAGCCCTAGGAGGGTGTGATCCATTGTCTCCAGAATGGGGTAACCTAAAATCAGTTTTATCTGCGTCAGGATTTCTTTCCAAAAGGGCTTAATAGAGGGACAGTCCCACCAGATGTGTCTGAAGTCTCCCAACAAACCGCAACCACGCCAGCATCTATCTGAAGTGTCAGGGAATATTTTATGTAGTTTCTGGGGGTGCAAGTACCAATCATACATTATTTTGTAATGAGCCTCACGGAGATACATAGATCGGTTATGTTTGGTTATGTCTTTGTATAAACAGCTCCATTGCTTCTCCTCCACTGGGTTTGAAAGGGTAGAGTCCCAGAAAGCCCTATGTCTCTGACGCTCCTGTGGGGCCAGTGACCGGATGAGGGAGTAAAGGAAGGAAATAGTACCCTTGGTGGAAGCCCCCGATTGTGCGAATTTCTCTATTGGGAGCAAGTCCCTGGTAGCGGCCACCCGCTCCTGATGTTGCTGCACCCAGTGTTTGAGTTGCATGTAGTGGAAGCCCTCAGAAGGCGCTAGGTGGAATGATTTAACGCATTCCGCAAAGGTCATGAGTTCTCCTTTCCTAAATAGGTGCGAGATCGTTAGACTTCCCCCCTGTTTCCACTGTGTAAATGGCCCCTCTCTTATTGCCGGGGGTAACTCAGGGTTAAAATGTATGGGGGTGTAAGGCGAGGGGAAGGTTGACAAGGATAGCGTTTTAGTAAGCAGGTCCCACACTCCCAGGGTAGTGGCGGTGGGGGTGCTGATGTATGCGTTTGGCGGCCTATGTTGTTTTTTTAACCATAATAGGTCTCATATGGGCCTTCCCGTTATCTAGCGATCCATATGAAGCCAGTGCTTTTCGGACTCCCTAAGAGACCACTCTGTTATGACCCGGAGCTGGGCTGCTCAGTAATAGCTTCTGAAGTCTGGGAGAGCTAGGCCTCCCTCTGAACGAGGCCCGATCAGGACCCGGTGCGAGAGTTGGGCTCTTTGTCCCTGCCAGATGAATTTGGTGACTGCCTGTAACTCCCTGTCCACTGGGATCGGAAGGCCCTGAAATAGGTATAGGGGTCTAGGGAGGATATTCATCTTTACAGCATTTATTCTCCCTATCCAGGAGGTGTAGGCCGATTTCCACCGAGTCAGGTCTGCCTTAATCTGTCTCAATAATGGCGGAAAGTTGGCCTTGTAAAGCCCAGAAATTTTTGGAGTGAGCTTAACCCCGAGATAGGTAATGTCTTTGCTCGTGCAACAGAAGGGGGAAGACTCTTTCATTTGCTCCCATTCCTCTACCGGTAGGGTGAGGTTGAGCAGGAATGACTTTGCGTTGTTCACCTTAAATCCCGAAACTCGTTCAAAACGCTCGAGTTCCTCCAGGATTGCCGGTAGCGAGCTCTGCGGGTCGGTGATAGGGAGGAGCACGTCGTCCGCAAAGAGGGAGATCTTGTGGGCGTCAGTGCCGAAGGTTACCCCATTAATATCCTGATTCGCCCTTATCCTCTCCGCTAGGGGCTCAATACTGAGAGCAAACAGCATGGGGGACAGTGGGCAACCCTGCCTTGTCCCCCGCGCAAGTGTGAAGGTGTCGGATGCTACCCCATTTACAAGGACTCTCGAAGTGGGAAAGTGGTAGTTGGCCTGCACCATGCCAATGAACATGTCGTTTAAGCCAAATCGCTTCAGAGTTCGAGCTAGGAAGAACCCAGTCCACCCGATCAAAGGCCTTCTCCGTGTCCAGCGAGAGGAGGGCCGCGGGAATGCCTTTCTTCTGTTCTTTTTCAATGATGTGCACTATTCTGCGGAGATTATCATGGGTCTGTCGACCCTTAATGAACCCCGACTGATCGGGGTCGATCAGAGCTGGGAGGAGGTTTTCTAGACGAGTGGCCAGGATTTTAGAGTACAATTTGGCATCCAGGTTCAAGAGAGCGATGGGCCTATAAGAGGCACATGCTGTTGGGTCTTTCCCTGGTTTGGGTATAACTGTTACCAGCGCCTCCCCCATAGTATCTGTTACCCTATGGGCATTCGCTATTTCGTTAAACAAGAGCACCAGATGAGGCGTCAGTTCGGGAGCGAACGTGCAGTAGAAGTGGGCATTAAACCCATCAGGGCCTGGTGCCTTCTGCCGCTTCAGGGCATCTATCGCCTTTTGAACCTCCTCCCTAGTGAAGGGCCGACTCAGTTCCTCGTTGGTGTGGCCCGAGACCTGGGATAAAGACAGGGACGTCAGGTAGTGATCCTGATCTTGGGTATCGACTGGGTCTGCGGAATACAGGGCTCTGTAGAACTGACCGAAGGCATTTGCTTTACCCTCCTCATTGCAGTGGGAGACGCCCGCGTCATCCACTATCTGCTTAATATATTCTTTTTCTTGTTTTGCCCTTAGTTGCGTGCCAGTAATGTGCCTATCTTATTGCCGCTATCATACCCTCTCGCTTGTAGCCTCAATATTCTGTGTTCTGCTCTATTAGTGTATATGGCTTCTAATTTACCCTTCAGGGAGGTGACTGTACGAAGCGTCTGGCTCGATGGGGACTCTTGGTGGCTTTTTTCCGCTCCTTGTAATTCCTTTTCCAGGAGGAGCCTGTAAGAAAGTGGCTCTGTATATACTGAACCAAAGTAAGGTTCAGTGTGCACAGAGTCCACAGTCCCCAGAGGTTTGGCAGAGGCTAAAGTTAGATATAACCTTACTCTCTAAAGTGGTAGCTTGGTCGAGCAGTAAGGCAGTATCAGAGGACAGTGTAAAGCATTTGTTGTACACACTCAGTCAGCAAATGGTCTCACACACTCAAGAACTGAACTCTAGGCCAATGGTTTTGTATCAAAATATATAGCTGTTTTATTTTAGAACCAACAATAGGTATCAAAATATACTTTCTCAGAATGAGTTACTTTAGTTAAATACTTTTCAAATAGGCAATAGACTTTTGAATACAATAGTTACAGTTGTTGCAATAGGCAACACAATTTCAAACACAATAATACATTGAGCTCAATGGGAATTTCTAGTTAAATGCAATAGATTACTTTTTGGATTACTTTTCTTACCACAGGACTGGATCCTAGATTCAGTCCTGGGACATCTCCTGTAAACAGTTGAGTAAAAACGTTTTGGTTACAGTTGTGATTTTTAAGGAATATTATTGTATTTTAAAAGTTGACACTTAGAAACTTTTTCACATAGAATCACCAATGTTATCCTATGGGAGGAAATTCACTTAGCAGGTAAGTGTGGTTATTGTTACTTTTTCAAACTCAGTGTTGGATCCTGGATCCAGCACTGGTGCATCTCCTGTAAACAGTTGAAAGAATGTGTTTTTGTTATACAGGCGATTTTTAACAAATATTTGTAAGTTTGCAAAATCGACACAGAAACCTTTTCAGCAAAAACCAGGCAATGTTATCCTATGGAAGGAAATTCAACTTACCGGTAAGTACAGTTATGATTACTTTTCAGGGTCAGTGCTGGGCACCAAGATCCAGCACTGGGATCTCTCCTGATAACAGGTGAGTAATTTCGTTTTTGTTGATCGGACGATTTTTAGTGATTATTTTAAAGTTTCAAAACTCGACACTTAGAAGAAATTTCAGTGTAAACCAGTCAATGTTACCCTATGGAGAAAATGTAGGTTATCGATTTTCAGGTAAGTACTCGACTGGCAGAGTTAAGGTTCTGGGCATAGACTCAGGGGTCTCCCAGGGTCAGTGATGCACTGTTGTTGCACCCTCAGCGGCACTAGGGCGGCCGGGTGCAGAGTGTTGAGGCCCAATGTTATCCTATGGGGGTTACGGGGCCTCCGGTTGGTGGCTGCTAGCGAGCAGGCCACAAGGTTGTGGGAGCAAAGCTCCTAGGGTTTAGGTCAGGGCAAATTGGGAAATAAGCCAGCACAAAAGGTGCACCCTCAGCAGCGCTGGGGCGGCCGGGTGCAGAGTGCTGTTTTGGCGTCGGGTGCCCTGTTGTTTTCAATGGGGATTTTCGGTTTTGGTTTTCAGCTGCAGGCTCGGTCCAGGAAGACTTCCAGGAGGAACCAACAGCTGGGCAGGTAAGTTGGAGGGCATGGGGACGAGGGTGCACGTCGGGTTCCTTTCTCCAGGGCGCAGGGCGGCTGGATGCAGGGGTGTCTTTTGAGGTCGGATTTCACCTTACCGGGCCACTCGCGGTTGGGAGGGGGTCTCGTGCAGAGGCTGCAGGCGACATCGGGGAGTCCTGGAGGGGTCAACCCACAGTGGACTCGGACTCTGGAGCGCTGGGGGACCTCGCTGGGACCGGTGGGCCACTTGAACTCGGGCTGTAGGCGACGGGTGCAGTGGTGGTTCCAGGCGTCGGGTTTCTTTTTCCTCAGCAGGCTCGGAGTCTTTGTTTGGTGTTTCTTTTGAACAGAGCTGCTGTTCACAGGAGATCCGGTCTTTGTTGAAGGCAGTCAGTCCTCCCCGGGGTTCTGGAGGTCGCTGGCTGCAGGACAAGATGATTTTTGGCGCAGGATCTCTGGAAACTGCAGACGGGCCGGTAGGGCTGGGGCCAAGTCAGTTGTTCTCTGCAGTCTCCTCTGCTGGGCGTCTTCTTTCGTCCTTTTTCTTCTTAGGTTGCGGGAATCTGAGGAAGGAAGGTTCAGGGTGCCCCTAAATACTAAATTTAGGGGCGTTACAGGTAGGTAAAGGGCAGGGACCAATGGGTCCCTTCCCTGGGGTGGGTACACCCCTATCCTGCCCCTCTCCTGTGGGAGGGGGCAGTAGCCTAGTCCTGATTGGGCAGGGCTCCCCATCTTCAAGATGGCGAGAGCCCGGAGTTGTGCTTCACCTCGCCTCCCCCACCTGAGGGGTGATGTTGGCAGAGGCTGGCACATCCCTTTCCTCCCTTGGGGTTTCCCGCCAGTCTTCCCACCAGAGAGGGGTCAGAACCGGTGGGGGCCAGTTGCTGAGTACAGCAAGTGGCCTGGAGAAGCTCACAAAGGCGGCATGCCTTTGAAGCTTCCCCTGCCCATCCTGGGGAGGAAACCTAGCACCTCGCCCAGGATGTGCATTGTTGCAGGCCCAGGAGAGCGGATGGCTCTCCACCCAGGGGTCCAGCAACATGTCTGCTGTGTGGCAGCCGGGGCAGCCCCTCAGACAAGACGTGGATTGTAGGTTAGGTTCAGGGGGCAACTCTAAGTTGCCCTCTGTCGTGCATTTTACATTAAATCCCACACTGGCATCAGTGTGGGTTTAATGTGCTGAGAAGTTTGATACCAAACTTCTCAGTCTTCAGTGTAGCCATTATGGTGCTGAGGAGTTCGTAATGACAACCTCCCAGCACCATATACTCTTAATGGCATCACTGCACTTTCAGTGCCCAGGAATGGCCCTGGGTACTGTAGGGGCACAGGGCTCATGCACCTGTGCCCACACCACTGGCATAGTGCACCCAGCTAGAGGGGTGACTGAGGTATGCCAGGGCAGTGTGTTTGTGGGCATGGCACACAGGGATGTGTGCCATGTCGACTCTCTGTTTAGTTCTGCACTAAGACACTCAGCCTGCAAAGGCAGGGTGTGTGTGTCAGGGTACAGGGCCTCTAAGGGTGGCACAATAAGTGCTGCAGCCCTTAGGGGCCTTCTCTGGTCACAGTGCCCTGGGTACCTAGGGTACCATTTACCAGGGGCTTACCTGTGGCCAGAGATGCCAATTGGGTTTAGGCTTTAGTACAGTTTTTAGGGAAGGAACACAGGCCCTGGGTACCTGAGTGGCAGGGACCCAGGGCACACCAAGGAAAAGTGCATCAGTTATCAGGCAAAAAGTGGGGGGGTTACTGCAACAGAAACCCACTTTCCTACAGAGCCTCTCCCCCCTCTGTTGGTTTCTGAGAGTAGTGGCTAGCTCAATACATTTGCCCCTAATGACCGCCTTAAATGCGTCCCAGTTGTTAGCAAAAGAGGTAAGGGCAGGGTCATTATTCTTAAAAAAGTCAGTGATTGCCTTACGTAGGTCATCCCTAAGGAGTCTGTCCCTGGCGAGAATATTGGGGAAAAACCATTGCCTATGTTTTGGTCGCGGTGCCGGCCAGTTTAGTAATACCTCCAACAGGGCATGATCTGAAAGGCAGATCGGGTGAAACCTTGTACCCGCCACCGCGCAGAAAAGGGCTTGACTGAGGAAAGCGTGGTCTATTCTGGAGTGGGTTCTATGGGAGTGGGGAAAAAAGGAATAGTCCCTCGCTGTGGGGTGGGTTTCCCTCCAGAAGTCCAGTAGGCCTAGACGCTGCAGGGCGGTTTTGAGAGTTTTACTGAATGTTCCTCCCGTAGCCCACTGGGGATGGGTCGTGTCCAGTGTGGGGTCCCATACGAGGTTAAAGTCCCCCAACAACAGAATATCTCCCACGGCAAACCCCTCCAAGGTGGTGAGAAAGGAATCTAAAAAGTCCAGTTGCCCCGTGTTTGGTGCGTAAACTGTAGCTATGGTGCACGCTCTCCCTCTGATCTCCCCCCGTACCATTAAAAAGCGCCCTGAGGTGTCAGATTTAGTAGCTTGGTGGTTGAAGTGGATCGAAGAGTGAAAGAGGAGAGCTACCCCATTTTGCTTCGTGGGGGCCGATGACCGGAATATCTGTGGATAACGCTTGTGTTTCAGCCTACCTTCTTCGCTTCTCTTCAGGTGTGTTTCCTGTAGTGCGGCTAATAGAATCTGGTGGTCCGTTAGATATTTCCATAGAGAGTGCCTTTTATTGGGGGAGTTAAGCCCCCTAACATTCCAGGAAAGTCAATTAACTGCCATGATTCAGGGTATGACCTTTTAGCCCCCTAGTAATCCTGCCTGTGATCTCCAGCCCCCCCGGCTCCCCCCACCCCCAATGCCAAAATAAAAACCACCATGATACATAACAAATTTAACGACAACAAACAAACTGTGAGTTGTGGAGTCCTCCATCCCAGAGGAGGGCCACAATTCGATCAACCCCAGGAGCGAGCCCATTTCCGCTCCCAGAAACCCCTATAAACTTGTTACTAGAGTATTAACGCCAACACTTCTGTACTTATACCAAATATCACCTTACTGACTCCTTTCTAGTCGCCCTGGGTGCACGGCGAACTGCAGTTCGAAAGTCTCAGTGCATGGAGCGTCTTCAGGGGAACTCCACCCCTTCGTGTCCCCTCCCGGGCCTCCCGATGCTTTGCCTCCAGTGCCGGGCTGACTTTGGGTGGACTACCAGCCCATGATGCCCCTAAGATGCCAATAATTCCCCACCTCAGTCTGGTGTTTTCTTGCTTCCTCGACCAGCTTCCCTCCATGGGCCTGCTCCTCTCCGTTCCTTCGTTTGGACCCCTTCCCCGCTCTTTGACGTGGACTCTCTGGAAGAAGGTAGAGGTCTGATTCCCAAGTGTTCCACTGCTTCCTCCAACTCCGTGTAGTGGAACTGCTTGTTGTCCATGTGGAAGACAATACCGAAGGGATAGGTCCATCGATACTTTGTGTCTCTCTCGTAAAGCTTCCGTAATCGGCCGAAACTGCTGCCGTCTTGCCAGGGTGGCTTGGGCCACATCTTGGTACAGTGAACAAGTGGCATTTTGGAAGGAAACTTTCTCTGATCCTCTCGCTTTTTGAAGCACCAGTTCTTTAGTTTTGAAGGAGCTGAACTTCGCTAGGACGTCTCGAGGTCTCTTGTTGGATCCGGGCATTTTCGGTCCCACTCTGTGAGCCCGCTCGAGTCTCACCTCTGGGCCTCCCTCCCCTATAACTGTGGAGAAGAGGCCCACTAGAAACGCCTCCAGATCAGGGTCCTCGCATCCTTCTTCCAGGCCTCTAACCCTTATGTTGTCTCGCCGAGAGTGATTCTCCAAATCTTCACACTTGAGGGTAGAGGCCTTTAGCTGCTCGCGGAGTTCAGTCGCACCCTCCTCCAGTGGCCTCAGTCGGTCCTCCAGCTCTTGGCATTTTGCTTCCACATCTAAAGTGCGTGTTCCAACCGAATCCACATCCGCTTGCAGGGCCACCAACTTCCCTCTCATCTCCGTTCTAAAGGATTCAAAGGAGGCGACAATGTCTGCCTTGATGTCCTCTCTTAACTCCCTTTTGAAATCCCTGAGGGAAGCCAACAAATCCTCGTGGGTGAGGGCCATGCTGCCCCCCTGTTGCGTGTCACCCTCCTTGGCTGAGCCTGAGCCCGGTTGGGCAAAATAGTTCGAGACTTTATTGGCCGTGATTTTTTTGGGTGGCATAAGGGGGCTTGAGGATTGACCCCCCCGGGCCTTCTCCGTTAGTGGGCTCTCTGTTGGACCAGAACTGTCCTCCCATGGAGTGGGGCTCCCAAGCCCACATGGTCGCTAGGGCCAGCGACTCCACCAGCCCTCTGGGAACTCTGCTGGACCGTAGGACCTCTTGCAGGTGCCCTTCCTTCTTGCGGTGTCACTCGTAATGGGGCCCCCGGTGGAGAGACCTCGCGTACTGCTTCTGGGGGTCACTGCAGGCGTGGGCTGTGAACACAAGGCATAGTGCACCCATCTGGTAGTGCGCTGCGGGGAGATGGCGCCATTTTGAAGACAGGCAATCCCCCACCGGGGGTCAGGCGTCCCACCGGGAGTCCCGCTTCTGTTGTCTCAGTCCTGTGGGGGTCTCACTGAAATCGGGGAGGGGCTGTGTTCTGCCATACCCCCCGCGAATCGCACTCCCTCTCACCCGCGTGGAGCTGGAATGGAGTTCCTGGCTCGGAACAGTCTCGTGGCGCTGAAGATTGTGTCTTCTCCTGGGGGGTGTCCCTGAAATACACCCCCTGCGCGGTTTCTTGTGCCTCGGATCGGCGCTTCCTTGACCCCGCCGCGGCTCCTCTGCGGCCGTCGCTTCAATCAGCGCACTGCCGCCATTTTGCGATGCGCCGCGGCGAGCCGAGTCCGCTGCTCTCCCCGCACCTCAGAGGGCTGGATTCACGTAGCGGAGAGTCCCTGCAGCATGCCGGGACCTCCCTCCTGTATTACCGAGCCTTGGCCGGGCGCAGCTGGGCAGTTAATACCCTATTCTTGTTGTTCTAAGCGGGGCCTGAGACGGAGCCGCTCGGATTCATGTCCGAGCGGCCATGATGGCTGGCCACGCCCTCCTTGATTGGGTTTTAAATGGGTTTTTAATCTACGCATCACCACATCGTTTCTCTGAAGAGGTGTTCGGGCCAAGGAGAGTTAAAGGGAGGGGCTGTGCAGGGTAATATCGGATGCGAGTGCTCCAGGTGATCCTTTCCCTTATAACCACCAAACGGAAAGATTCCTAATTTTACAAAAATAGAGGTGGTAACAAAGTCCCTACAGTTTAGACCATTTCTAGGTATCTCTCACCCAGAACGCATGCACTTCTTTCTCCCATTCGGGAAAACTGACTTCGGTATTACCTCACACCGTCCAATAGGCTATTATGCCTTTATATCATTTAGGGAGGCTTTCCAAAGAGAAAAGAATAATCCAAACAACAAAGAAAAAAAGAGTATCCGTTCCTTGCTCCCCGTGCTCCTAACTCTCTTCCTCCCCTAAAGACTGCTCACCCGTCCCATTCTGACTCACCCATTCCACTGCAACTCTCCAGAGTTGCGACTGTCCTTCAGCATCCTCCGGGGGGCTTCACCAATGCTTGCTCCCCTGCCCAGGAGCTTCCTCCATCTCGATATCTCTCCTCGCTTTCTCCGACTGGCTGGGACATGTCTGTCCAACTTGCAGGGTTTCGGCTGCATCCTCCTTTGGCTCTGGGCTCCCCATGTGATCTCCCTCTCTTCTGTATTTGTCCTCCGTCTTCTCTTTCTGTCCTGTCTAACTTCCTGCTTCCTGTCCCTTTTCTCTTTCCTTGACCCTCAGCGATTGGTTCCTTTCTGCCCGGTCTCCACCTCCCTGCTGTGACATGTGAGAGGCTGGAGTTATTGCGGGGGCGATAACGAATGTCCCATTTCCTTTTCTCCCACAGATAGAATCCTGGTCCCTGCCGGCGGAGAGCGGAGTCACCCTCGCCCTTTCAGATAAGTAAAGGGGGTCGAGCCGTCTTCCTCTCATTCCCCATAAAGAGAGCATGAATTTACACCCCAAAGGAAAACAATGGACTCAACTTGATATTATTTCTTCCCACACTTACCTATAAATAGTGTAGAGGCTTATAAAAATTATTTGCCCTGCTTAATGCCTCCCAAAGAGAAAACTTACATTATGGCCCTAGAGGAAAGGTACATGAGCATAACAAAGACTGTAGATCAGAAGGGAGATGTGTTGGAAAATACATGGAAAAAGGAAGAAAACGAATTCAGGAAGAAATTGATTTATCCAAAACTCAGACTGGACATTCGACATAAAGGGAAAATTTGTTTTTATAAAAGATGAACATAAAAATGAATAAGACACGTAGGGATTAGTAGTTGTGAAAACACATTTAAATTATTTATAAGGAGTCGAAAATGTGATTCCTGGGGTATATTACATATGTGGAAAAAACACTTACTTTTTGCTATCCGCTGATTGGGAAGGAGCATGCCATTTAGGTATACTAATTCCAAAAATGAATCATGTTACTAGCATAGAAGCTTTAACTCTAGCACCATCACATAGACATAAATGCAATACAGAAAGTGGAGCTTTCTTAGTGGGAGATATATTTGGAGCAGTGATACCACCAATAGGAGTAATACTAAATGATGAAAAGATCAGGAAGCTAGATACAGTAGCGGATACAATGGAAACTAGCACATCTGGAGCTTTACTCTTAATTAACACAGAACTAATTGCTATAGGTCTATGGTTTTGCAAGCTTGTCCGGCTTTAGACATCCTTCTTGCTGAGAAAGGAGGGGTCTGCCACATGCTGAAGCTAACTCACTGCTGTTCGTTCATACCAGACGAGAGTACGAAGATTGAAAAGTTTGCAGGGAACACATCAAATCTGAGACCAAATTGCAAGAATTGGAACCACCAAGTCTGTATGAAAATGTTGGGAAAGAACTAAATACAATTGGTAGTTGGTTCTCAACAGCTTGAAAGGGGATAATAAAGGCTATATTAATGCCTATACTAATAACAGAATTATGTTTAATATTCTTGTATGTCTTATAGCTGAGCTGCAAATATTTCCTGCACAAAAAACAAGATGCTTACCAATGAAAGCATTTAAAAAAGGAAATGGGTTTAATGGGGATAATAAATGATGATTGTCTGAAAACATTGCAACACACGAGGGGGATAAAAAGACGGGATAACTTGAGGACAAAACCATCTTTTAGATTCAGATTTGAAAGTGAAACCAAATTATGATGATGATTTACGTCATCAAAAGGGAAGGAGTTTGGGAGAAATTAACACGAATTTGGAAAAACGAATAACTCACTGTGTTAGAATTGCACTTTAGAAATGCTTTAAATGCTGTAGAATGTTTATGTTAGAAAATGACTTTTAGGAAATGTGTAAATGCATAATGTTTAAAATCCTAGTAAAAATATTGCGCCATGTTGCAAGGGTGCCTGCGCTGCAGGGGCGATTGCTTATGTGCAGGAAGGGACATCAATCTGCATAAAAACAAAGGTGATTTGCTCTTTATATGTGTGCTGCAGAATGCAGCACACATGGAAAGAGCAAAATACAAGGAGAAATTAATAATTTCTCCTAGTATCGCCAGTCTAAGACCAGGTATTCCCTGTTCTTTGTTTTTGGCGCTGCCCCAGCCTTGAAAAATCCAGGACAGCGTCAAAAAGTAATGGGTGTTGCGGCATGAAAAGGGGCCTTATTTACAAAGAGGCGTTGAGCCATGAACTATTCTCATTGGATATCGACAGAGGATACCTACAGAATTGTTATGAAAGTATGAATTTATATTAATGAGTGTTCCTAGGTAGTTAACACACTTTACCTCATCCTCTTTTTCTGAGACGTACCCTTACTCTTACCCATCATTTGATTCCTTTGACTTTTCTGGTGGTCCTGCTGCTGGATCTTGCCTTACCCTGGACTCTTCTTTATGGAGAGTTGATTTCCTTGGCTATTTCCCTGAGGGGATGACTTTTGGATTATTAGTGATCAATGCTACTGCAAGGATCGAATTTTTATTTACAGTTGCAGCTGTAGGGAACTCGGCTGAGTTTCCAGAACTACTCTTTATGAGAAGTTTATCTCGTACTCGCTCTTCTCCAGAGGGACTCTTCATGGGTTCTATTTAGAATAGGTCCCTTAGTTAGGTTACTGGGGTTTCTTTATGGAACACTGTGTGTTTTTCTAATGGTGACTTCTAACCATATCCTTTATTTTTATTTAGATAATTAGGGATTCTAACTTCATGATAAATAAATGTTTTTGAAACGTTCACCAACCTCTCATCATTGACTAATCGCCAAATCTAAATGCCATTGATGTTTTGATTATTTTGAAAGAGCCCTAATTCGCCTACGGTGGAAAAAGTCAGACGACCTCTCCAGAGCCGCAAGGATTCTCCTTGGCGAGATTTGTAAGTGGGTGTATATTAAGATTGAACCATCTTGGTGAGTCCTTGGGCTCCTGCAAGGCACACCACAAGCCATAAGCTACACCGGGGCCTCCTTAGCCCCCTTAGCTCCAGCTACCGCACAACCTCAGCTGTGGTTGGAAAAGTGCTGCAGGTGGCAGAGTTCAAGCACTCAATCACTCCTCACACTTGACGGCTATGCTGCTGTTTTGCTGGGCTTGTTACTAGGCTTACCACTTGTCGGGGACAGGGCCATGGAGCAGCTGTCTGGCATTGATGTTGGTGGGCAGATCTGAGTCAGCGTCTATGGATTAGCGGATTATCAGCGTTTATTTCAGACATGTATACATTTAAATCTTTTTTAAAAAAAAATATATATATATATAGATAGATAAATATATAGGCACTAGATATGTGGCCGACTTCCGCGAGCCTTGTTAGGCCCTGGGGACCTCATCCCCAGGATCATTTCTAACAATAAAGGGCAGGGGTGTCGTCCGGCGTCCCCTCCCAGAGCCTCTTTAGAAGCTGGGGAGCCCATCCTCCAGGGCAGTGTATTTTTTTAAGGGGAGGGAAGCCGAATGACCCCCTTCCTTAATGTAATTAACCCTGGGGATGGGCTCTCCCGGGCATTTGGAGGCTCGGGGTGGGGGGGTCATATGTCCCCCTCCCCATAAAAAGTAATATTGGGCCCAGGGTGGGCTCTCCAGGGCCTCTGGAGGCACTGGCCCCCCATCCCCATATAAGCTGATTTTGGCCCTTGTGGTGGGCTCCCCAAGGTCTCTGGCGGATCAAGGAGGGGGCTGAGCGGCCCCCATAAAAAGTAATATCGGCCCTAGGGTGAGCTCCCTGGAGCCTTTGGCAGGGAGGGATGGCACGCCCCCCCCCCCATCCCCAGATAGCCAATTTTCAGTCCCGGGGGGTGAGATCGAATCAGTACATGCTTATTTCAAAAGATTATTGCAGGTGTATACACAGCACTATGAACAATCCCATTGGTGACAACATGGGGGGATTTCTTGCTTCCTTTGTGTATGGGCTACATCCAGAATTTAGCACACAGATAATACAGGGTGTCCTCTGCTGGCTAAGCAAGCTCCTAGACGAAATACTGCAGTGTGTGAACTATTACAGCGATACACTAAATGCCAAGCAGGGGGGACTGAAAGAGAAGTTCATTGTTGTACAGGCCAAGTTGGTACAGACTGCAGGCGTGAGGGGCATTAACATGCCTGGTTCATGACTAGACTTCGATTCAAGTATGACATTAAACATGCAGGTAGTTTCTATGCCCTATAGAGGGAATGCCCAAGAATGGGAAGAGAAAGAGTTGGTGTACCTAGAGCCAGGATAAGCGCACTGAAAAAAGCTACAAGCATGTCACATTTGCACTAAGGTTGGCCACTGGAACCGGAAGTGTTGATACAATCCTGACCGGGTAATGATTGATGCTCAAGTACCCAACTCCACGACGCAAGCAGAACTTCTCCCTATAATGAGACCTCCAGTAATAAACCTGAAAACCCAAATGCCAGGACTACCACAAAATCCCTTGATGTCAATACAGATGCAAGAGGGGAACCTTCACTTCCAATCCAGTGTCAGAGCTCAGCAGAATCCATTTTTAACGCAAGCTTCCTTATTTCTTATCATGTTAGGAAACTCAGTGGTTTCTGAACTGGCTCAATGATGGTGCCTGAGGGGCGGGGGAAGGAGTGTGTGTCCTTGTCACAGTCCTTGAAGTGGATCATTGTAGCCCTTAAGTGGAAGGAGAAGTCAATGGACATCCCATCCTTTCATTACAGATACTGGAGCCACTCGTTTGACCATTACAACAGTTGAGGTCCCGAACCTTCTCCACTCAGGGGGAAAAAACCAAGTTGTTAGCATCTTGAATCAGCAGCATACTAATCAGATTTCAGCCCCAGTCCCCATAAAAATAGGGACCACCAAAGAGCGTCACCAATGCATTATATGTGGTTCAAGTCCTGTAAATCTATTAGGAAGAGATCTACTCTGTAAACATAGCTGTGTGATATATTGTGCACCAGATGGAGAATAGCTGGAGACCAGTGCAGCAAATGCTGAGTTTAAACTGCATGCACTAGAGTCCCTAGTTAGCCTATACCCTGTATTTAACAAGGAAGATTTACACTTGGATCTAAAAGAGTCAGTTATAGAAGAGTATTGGAATTTCACAGCAAAGGAGATTGGATTAGTTAAAGGTGCTAAACCCCAACTCTCCGTCCTGATGCAGTTTACCCTCAAAATCATCCTTACAAACTGACCCCCGAAGCCATTTCAGGAATTACGCCCATCTCCTATTATTGCCTTGCAAAAAGCAAATAAAAAGTGGGGGATAGTGTAGGATCTAAGGGAAATCAACCAAATTGTTGTTCCATGCTGTCCCGTGGTACTGAACCCTGCCGTAATCCTATTCCAAATTCCCCAGAAGCGGCGTGGTTCATGGTCATTCACTTAGTCCAGGCATTCTATTCCATTCTATCAAAAGAGAGAGCTCTCCTGTGTTTTTTTTCCTCCCCAGGGGATTCAGGTGGGGGGGATGGGGCTCCTGGAATCTCTTATATTATAAAAAAGTATCCTTACCCACTAGTACCACCAGTGATGTACTTCATCATTGGATCCTCAGCCACTACACCTAGTATGAGTGGGTGGGCTCAACGCAATTTGTAAGCAGAGCCCCTTTTATTGCGGGATCTAAATTAAAATTGCCTGCAGGTTTCTTTATTTCCAGTTAGGATAATAGTTTATTATAGATACCTTTGACAAGGTTAAAAACACTCATGAGAGGATATTGTTAAGAGTATATTATGACGCAAACATCTAAGGTCGACATGTTTCAGCCTTTTCAACTGCCCGGAAGGGTCAATAGGCTTCCTTCAGGACCGAGTTCCCTCTAGAGCTCTAGATTCTGAGAGATGACTTATCACTACTGGAATGTGCTATAGTTTGTGACAGTCTCACACGGAGAATAGCATGCATACAAGTACAAACTATTAAATAGGAATTGCTCTATATTTATACTGCCCATACGTAGTTCATGGCTTCTTAGGGCCTCGGGGGTAGGCAGACTCTGTAGTCAAACATTCATGAAGTGTTCTGGCCAAACTCCACCATCGCCTCATGGAGGATTTTTATGTTGTGCACGGCTCCATAGGGCCTTCGGGGTAGGTGGACTCTGTACTCAAACATTCATCAAGAGTTCCGGCCAAATTCCGCCAATCGCCGTGTGGCAGAATTGTTTGTTGCGCGCAGCTCCAATAGGTAAGTTGGGGAACGAGACGTGGCATCCCCTAGCACAATTTCCAGTCGCTAGGAGGACATTCGCCAAGATTTCTCTAACGCGGGCAGTAGTGACCGTTCGCAGTCAGAAGGCTGCCACTCAAGTGGAAAATCTACTTGAGTGGCAGCAAAATCAACTCGAGTAGCTGCACCCTCTGGTGCACTGTGTGGTTCTGCTCATGCTGATTTTTCAGCACGAAACAGGCTACCAGTGCTAAATCACAGCACAAGCAGCACAACATACCTATATCCGCACGTTGACGGATCTCCAAGGAATCTTGTAGAGTTTTTATGTAACTCTGCGGAGTTATGCAGAGTCAAATTCTGTGAGTTCTGCCCACTCCTAAATTTGACCAAAAATATATTGATGTTTCCGAGCTATGCACAAAGCGAGGCCAAATATAATTGATGTGCCCCTTATTGAATATGGCCATACTTTGTTTGTTGACAGCCTTTGCCTCTGGGACAGATGTGGCATTTTGAGAGCTGCAAATGCCGCCCCTACCCTAAGTGGAGTCGTAGAAGAATCTTACTTGTGTTGCATAACCTCTGCACAAGTTGCCAAATTGATTGCGCTTATCAGAGCCTGTTGTATGCCTGAAGGCTCTCAAACATCATTTACACTGACAGCATGAATATTGATTTCTGCATGACTTCAGTCAGTTGTGGTCTCAGAGGGGGTTTTTACTTCTGCTGGCTCCCCTATCAAGAATAGTTTGTATGTCCTGAATTTATTGTTTGCTCTTCAGCTGCTAAGGGAAATAGCTGTAGTGAAATGTTCTGCACACAAGAGTGGTACGGACTTTGTCACGAGAGGCAACCACTATGTGGATGAGATTGCTCAATACTGCGTTCTTGAGTGCACCACATTACACATGGATGAGCCATTCAGTGCTGAGGGAGAGACGATTTCAAACATTCTCTTGAACACTGTACAAACATTTAATGAATTGAGGGAAGTACAACATGAGGCCCCCGAAAAAGAAAAGGAGAAATGGGAAAGAGCATGATGTGTGAAGGATGCTAATGACAACTGGGTATCTAATGATGGAAGGCCTGTCGTACCTGACTCTATGTTACAAACCATGGTGAAGGAAGTGGCCCGATTGGGGTCACCCGGGTCAATAATGACCACCTCTCAGCCTTCCATACCAAATGAAGAGTCGGTCATACAGTAGAGAATACAAACCAATAACTATTTATTAGATACACTCAGAGCGGAGCCCAGTCTGCCCAGTCGCTAGGAGTGCTGCAGAGGGACTGAAATTGACAAGCATAAAGATACATTATGTACGTTTCGTAACTGGGCTAAAACACGCCCACAGTGGAATTTCCCAGGCAGGTGCTGCTAAGCAATGGAAGACAAGTAAAAAAAACAGTCTCAGCACTCGTATCTTACACAAAGTTACAAAGTCCAAGGTTGTTCCAGTCGGGCCCGTCACCAGACAAGTGGGAGAGGGCCTCTATCTGGAGAGAAAGGTATGCGCTAATATGAACAGTCTATTCATTAGTGAAGCAAAACCTAACATTGCAGAAACGAAACCTAACAGAGGCCTTTTCTCAGAAATAGCAAAAGATTAGTTTCGATCATGAGTCAAAATGGCGCCTGAACAGAAAATGGTGCCGCAAATGCTAACTTTACATAGGCAATGCACAAACACGAATATTTCTATTCTAACAATGGTAACACACATGCATGGTCCAACACATGTGGGACGAGATGGGATGGTGATGAACCGCAGGCATCACTGGTATAAGCCACTGAAAATTTCTGCCATCGTTGCATGGTTTGTCAAAAAAAAACATGGGCAAGAAAGTTGTGGCGACTATGAGTCACATAAGAAAGTTATATGTCACCTTCAATCGTCTCCAGATTGACTTTGTGGAGATGCTCTGATGTAACCAATTTAGGTACATATTGATTATTGTATGTCTATTCTCTCATTGAGTTGAAGCATATCCCACCAGGAGATGTGACAATCTGACTGTTGCCAAACTACTGCTGCAGGAATTGATCCCATGATTTGGCATGCCAGGCTATCATGAATAAGGTCAAGGGAGTCACTAATAAATTAAGTGATGCAGTCGTTCTGTATGACGCTAGGGATCGACCAAAGATTTCACTGTAGTTAAAGACCAGGTGCATCAGGTGTGGTAGAAAGGGTCAACGGAACGATCAAGGCAAAATTGGACAAAGCCTGTGTCTTCAACATCCCTCAAATGGCCCTATGCAGTTCCCTTGGTACTAATGAGCATTCGAAGCACTTCATGCAAGAGAACAGGATTGTCTCCTCAGGAGGTGCTGATGGGAAGAGCCATGAGAATTTCTTCTCTCCAGCTGCTGTTCTTGTGAACATCACAGAGGATCTGGTTCTCGAGTACTGCAAAAGGAGGGCTGATGTGGTGCGTTCTATATCTCACCAGTTTGGCGTTGCAACTCCATCTGTGTGAGAAGCTCAGTTCTATGATTTGAGCCCTGGTTACTTGATTAAAGTAATAAAACATGTTTGCAAGTCATGCCTTGGAGAATAATGGAGAGGCCCTTACCAGGTTATCTTAACAACTAACACCACTGTGAAGTGTGCCAGATTGCTGAACTGGATACATGCCTCCCATGCCAAGAGGGTGAGAAGAGCAGAGGAAAAAGCAAAGCCAACATCCACGAACTCCCCAAGTTCACCCACGATTGAGGTTTCTGAGGTGTCTGAAAAGGAAGAGAAGGGCCAGTCTGAAATGCCCGGGCCTTCCATAGTTGATCATCAACCGCAGCACACCAACGATGCAGATTCCTCTGTTGCAGCTGATGCAGGAGACTCCAGACTGAGATTACACATTCACATAGAGAGCAAGCACTTGTGGAAAACAGAGACAAACCTGCCTGGGACAAGTGTTCCAGATCAGACAGCGGAGTTGACGAGGAAAGTTCTATATCAGAAAATGATATGCCTTTACTGAGCCGGAAATTACAAGTACCTCAAGGAAACAAGTGCAACCTCATGAAGAATTGCCAAGGACTAGGACTAGTTGGAAGAGGCTGTTGACAAAGGTTAAAAGACCAAAAACAATTAGGGTAGTAAGTGAGGTACAGGTACTAGAAAGTCTTGAACTCCAAAGCATCAGTGTCGAGGACCTAGAGTCAACTACCACTAAAAAACAAAAAGGGAGATAAAAGCAAATCACAAGCATTCAGGTCCCAACTGGGCATACTTCGTAAAGGTTGACATTGAATCTGATGACTGACTAATATTGACAAGCCTACATGAGTCAAGACTTTGAGACCTGGGGGAGTGTTGCATCTCATTGGTGGAGCTGCCAATTCTCACAAGACAAATAATTCCTACCAGACGAATTCAGGCATACATCAGGCTCTTCTGAACAGCTCACAACATGCTTCGCCCAACAACTCCATCTTGCTCATGATATATAATTTATATACAAATACATATATAGGTGTGTGTGTACGCTTGTATAAGCTGAAAAGGCAAAACAGAGAGCACTCATACACAGACCCATTGAGACACTCACTCACAGTCCCACGGCCGCCCCTCCTCTTTTGATTATAAATATATTAAGGCCGGGCCCTGGGGGAATGGGGTCCCGGGGCCGAAATTAGCCAAAGGATGGGGCTGCACAACCCCCGCCTCTGTGCAGATGATGGAAGAAAACCAAGCAGAAAAGGCAAAAGCGAGGGCAGAAAAAGGAGCAGAAAGGGCAAAACAGAAGGCATAAATAAGAGCAGGAAAGTCAAAACGGGTAGAAAAAGGAGCAGAAAAAGGCAAAATGGAGGGCAGAAAAAGGAGCAGAAAAGGTAAAACAGAGGGCAAAAAAGCAATCAGGAAAGGCAAAACAGAGCAGAAGAGGGCAAAACAGAGGGCAGAAATACATGCAGGAAAGGCAAAACAGAGGCAGAAAAACGAATAGGAAAGGTAAAACAGATGGCAGAAAAACAAATAGGAAAGGTAAAACAGATGGCAGAAAAACAATCAGAAAAGGCAAAACAGAGCACACTTAGACACTCATACACCCTCTCACAGACCCACTTAGAGAATCACACGCCCACTCACAGACCCACTGAGACACTCATACACTCACTCACAGACCCATTCATAGAACTACAGCCCCCTCCCCTTTTGATTATAAATATATTAAGGCCAGGCACCTGGGAGGAATGGGGTCCCCAAGGCAATGATCCCGGAGAGGTGGGCCACGTGACCCCCCTCCCCTGTGCGGAGGAGGGAAGAGAGAAGAGCAGAAAAAGCAAAAGGTAGGGTAGAAAAAAGAGCAGAAAGGGCAAAACAAAAGACAGAAAAAGAGCAGGAAATGCAAAACAGAGGGTAGAAAAACAAGCAGAAAAAAGGCAAAACAGACGGCAAAAGAACAAGCAGGAAATGCAAAACAGAGCAGAAGAGGGCAAAACAGAGGGCAGAAATACGAGCAGGAAAGGCAAAACAGAGGCAGAAAAATAAGCAAGAAAGGTAAAACAGAGGGCAGAAAAACAAGCAGAAAAGGCAAAACAGAGTACTCAGACACTCACGCACCCACTCACAGATCCACTCAGAGAATTACGCACCTACTCACAGACCCACTGTGACACTCACTCAAAGACACATGCATCCAGTCACAGACCTATTCAGAGACTCTTGTACCTACTCACAGACCCACTCAGACACTCACGCATCTACTCACAGACCCACTAAGACACTCACACACCCACTTACAGACCTACTCAGAGACTCACACACCCAATCACAGACCAACTCAGAATCATGCACCCACTTGCAGACCCTCTGAGTGACTCATGCGCTCACTCACGGACCCACTCAGACTCATGCACTCATTCACAGACCCACTCAGAGACTCATGCACTCACTCACAGACCCACTCAGAGGCTCATGCACTCATTCACAGACCCACTGAGAGACTCATGCACTCACTCACAGACCCACTCAGAGACTCATTCACCTACTCACAGACCCACTCAGACACTCATGCACCCACTCACAGACCCACTTAGACACTCATACATCCACTCACAGACCCACTCAGACTCATGCACCCACTCGCAGATCCCACTCAGAGACTCACCACCCACTGACAGACCCACTCAAAGACTCATACACCCAATCACAGACTCACTCAGACTCATGTACCCACTCACAGACCCACTCAGAGACTCATGCACTCACTCACAGACCCACTCAGAGACTCATGCACTCATTCACAGACCCATTGAGACTCATTCACTCCTCACATACCCACTCGGAGGCTCATGCACCTACTCCCATACCCACTCAGACACTCACGCACCCACTCACAGACCCACTTAGACACTCACACATCCACTCACAGACTCACACAGACACTCGTGCACCTACTCAGACACCCACTCAGACACTCTCTCATCCATTCTGACTGGAACTGAGACACTCATGCACCCACTCACAGACTGACTCAGATGCTCATGCACCCACTCACATACTCAGTGAGACACTTATGCAGCCACTCACAGACTCACTCAGACACTCACACACCCACTGACAGACCCACTCAGACACTCTCACACCCACTCACAGACCTACTGAGATACTCATGCACTCTCTCACACACTCACTGTCAAAGGTTACTGGTTGCAGTTAGGAAACAAAATGTCAAAAACCTTAGAAATTGACTGAAAAAAAACAGTTTACTGGGATGTTATAGTTAGGCTCAAATTTCACTCATAATACAGAACCACAGAAATTCAGCAGTTATAGTTACCCGAGCTAACTATAACTTACCCCCGCAATACATTGCTTATGACCTCATATATTATATCACTCATTACATGGCCAGTGACATCACTGATGAATCATTCACAGAACCACTCACACACCCATTCACACCCCTATACAACCTCTCATACACCCACTCACACACCCATGCACCCACTCACATACCCATTCACAGACCCATCCAAGTACTCACACAACCACTCACTCATCCATAGTCACTCACACACCCACTCAATCACCCATACAGCCTCTCAACACAGCCACTCACTCACCAATACAAGTACTCACACACCCACACAAACGCTTACATACCCATTCACACATCCATACAGGCACTTACACATCTGCTCACTCACCCATACAGCCAATCACACAAACACTTACTCTCCAATACAGCCACTCACACACCTACTCACATAACCAAACTCCCACTCAATCAGCCACTCACTGACTAATACAGCCACTTACACACCCAGTCAGTCACTCATATAGCTATTCAGACACCTACTCACTCACCCATCCAGTCAGTCACACACCCACTTACCCACCCATACAGCCACTAAGAAATGGAAGTAAGCGATAGTACTCCCTTTACAGAAAAAATCTTCAGCGGATCCAGTATTGTTAGAAAAGTTACATCCTATCTCATTGCTATCAATCTTCAAAAAAATTGCGGAGAGAGTGGTGAATAAACAACTCGTAAATCATATGAATTTGAATGATCTGTTTCACTCCTCACAATCTGGTTTCAGAGCCTCCCACTCCACAGAGTCAGGCCAACTCCTTGCAATGGAAACCCTAAGGAAATGTGCTGATGGAGGACAGACTGCTGCGCTGGTCCTACTGGACCTTAGTGCAGCATTTGAGGAAGTATCTCATGACCTACTCCTCAATAGATTAAGTAACTGTGGGGCAGGGGCTCAGCTTTACGCTGGATGACCTCCTTCCTCACATCACGGAGTTTTCAAGTTACTCAGCACCCGTACATATCAAAGAGGATCTCTCTTACGCAGGAAGTCCCACAGGGCTTGATATTAAGCTCTACTCTATTTAATCTCTATATAGGCCCCCTTGCAGAACTAGTGGAAAAATACAATTTAACAGTAGTATCATATGCTGATGATATGCAACTTATTGTCACCCTATCTCAGGACTTGGCGAAGGCTGCAAATCAGTTCTCTTTATGCTTAGAGGAGCTAGCCTTATGGATATCTAACCACTGCCTAAAACTAAATGGCAACAAAACTGAAATAATGATAGTTGGGAAAGCCCCTTCCATATGGTCATCAGCAAGGCGGCCTGGGGCTCTGGGGCAAATTCCTGCTCCGAAAGCAGAAGTTAAAAATCTTGGGGTTTGGCTGGATTCCAAACTAACATTTGAAAGCCAAATCAGGAAGGTTGCGGGGAAATGTTTCGGGACTCTTAAAGTCCTAAGGAAACTCCTAGATCTATTACCAATTGCTGCCAGAAAAACTATTGTTCATGCCTTGTTTACTTCCCAAATAGATTATGGTAATATTCTATATCTAGGAGCACCAAAAAAAGGTCTAACTAAGCTTCAATCTATTCAAAATGCGGCTGCACGCCTGGTCCTGATCCTTCCTAAAAGGGCATCTGCCACAAAGGCTCTGGCTACCCTCCACTGGCTCCCTGTGGAGAAGAGAATCACTTTTAAGGTCATATGCTACTGTCACAGAATTATATGGAAAAAAGGTCCGAAATACATTCGCTTCATGATAACCTCTTACACACTGGCACGTCATTTAAGATCTAAAGGAACTTCCTTGGTCACAGTGCCAAGAACTCAAAAAGTCAGGATGGGAGCGCGATCTTTTGGATACCTTGCAGCCAAGAGCTGGAATACTTTGCCAGTGACTTTGAGAACTGAACCATGCGAAAGTACTTGTCGCAAGGGATTAAAGACCTGGCTATTCCCATCTTTAAACTAGAACACTTAGAGCCTTTTATGTTCTGGGGACATATAGCTAGCATAGCTTCCCCGCCTTAACCACTTAGAAGTCCATAGTAGCACTGGGACACACCGGTGGTGTAACCATGTGCTAAAACTAAAACTGACACACCCACTCACTCACCAATACAGCCACTAACGTGGCAACTCACTCAACCACACAGCTACGCACACACCCACTTATACAACCACTCACATACCCATACACCCACTCAGACACCCACTCACACACGGATACATACAGTCACACAGCCACTCACATAATATATGGTAGAAGTAGTATCACTCATTAGTAGTGCACCTAGTATACTAATTTATCTTTTGCTAGCAGGTTAGTATATATGTGTAACCATCATAAACTCTCAGAAAATACTAAACTCCCTAAATGATGTCATCAGTGATGTCATCAGTGATGTCATTTGAGATGTCATCAGTGATGCCACTGACCATGTCATGAGTGATGTAATATGAGAGGTCATAAGCAGTGCATTGTGGGGCCATAAGTTATAGTTAGATCAGATAACTATAACTGTTGAATTTCCATGGTTTTGTATGAGTGAAATCTGAGCCTAACTATAACGTCCCTGTAACCCTTGTTTTTTTCAGTGAATTTCTAAGTTTTTTAAAAACATTCTATTTCCGAACTATAACATATATACACACACACATATATATGATATATATGTGTATGTATATGTATATTTTTTTAAACATTGAAATCATTTTATTTATTTATTATTATTTCCTATATTGAGTGTTATTTTAAGCCCCTGCCTCCGTTATTTTCTATGGGACTGTGGTGCAGTACAAGTGAGTGCCCATGTATGGTGCTTGACATATTTTAAAGCTGGGCTGAAGTACATGTACAACTATTCTCTCACCATTAGGGTTCTGGTAACTTCAGAAGTATACTTTGTGAAAAGGCAATGGGCTTACTCGTTCGTGGGAAGGTGTTTTAGTAGCCTGTCCCTTCCTAAGCTTCTACTTACTTTTCCCAAAAACCATCCAATTTTGTAGTAAGAAGTCAACATTTTCCAGTCACTCCCCCTTGTCACTCCCACATTTGCGACTAAAAGTGAACCTCATCCTTGTAGACTTAAAGTCTGCATTTGACCTCGTCCCACGAGGAAGTTGTGGGAGGTCCTTAAAAACAAAGGGGTTCCTCATAACCTTCTGGATGTTTAGGTTCGCCTACACAAGAAAACATATGCCCAAGTTAGATGGGGAAGGAGTGGGGAACTCACCGAATGGATACCCATTCAAAATGGAGTGCGCCAGGGATGTGTCCTTGTCCTGACCCTATTCTCTCTATATCTAAATGATGTGGCGCTTTACTTAGAGGACTCCCAAAGTGATGCTCCTCGATCAGCTGGTTGCAAGGTTCCCCTTTTGTTATTCCCTGATGATACCCTTTTTGATATCAAAGACCCTGAGTGGCCTTCAACATCTGGTGGACAAGTTTGTGGCTTTTTGCAGTGAGCGAGGGTTGGTTATTAATCATTCCAAGACAAAGTTTATTGTCCTCAGCACGCATAAGTCTTTCAGGGGTTCGATAACGCTGGAAGACAGACCATTAGATCGGGGCAGTGAGTTAATTTACCTGGGGAGCAAGCTAACTAAATCAATCTCTTGGTTGCCCCAGGTCGAAAGAAGTAGTTTGAATCTCACCCAGCACTCTGCTGCCATTTTAAAATTGCATCGGGCTTCCCGAGGAAGGCACATATCTCCTGCCTTGAAGGTGCATAGAGCCAAGGCTGAGGACAGTACATTGTATGGGGCTGAAGTATGGAGCACTGCTGACTTGGACCCTCTGGGGGTGGCTGAGAATACTTTTTTAAGAGCCTTAACCAACCTCCCAAATATACCCCATTGATTCCACTTAGATGAGACCTGGCCCTTGAGCCCATGACTCATAAGGCCCTTCTTAGACCTCTTCTGTTTTGACGACGGCTCAAATACTACCCAGCCCTGGAGGATTTTTATAGCTCCTTTCAGGATATAGTTACTCATGGCCGGCAAAATTAAATGGCTCTTTATTATTAAAAATGTGTTATCTAGTCTTGGTTTAGTTTAATTTTGGCCCTCTTATCCTACCATAAAACATCTCTATAAGCTACTCTCAAGAAAGCTTTCTGGAAGTATATGTATGTTGTTGAAATTAGGAATGTTTCAGAGAGGTCTCTTGTTGATAACTTTCTAGATTTTAAGATTGGTATGGCTTTTGAGCCTTTCTTAGACTATATAGCTTCGACAGCTGCTAGGAGTATTTGTCTTAAATTTAGATATGGTATTCTTCCACTACTGTCGCTTCAAGCGAAATGGAATTCCCGATGCTGTTTGAGTACCATATGTCCAGCATGTCAGCAGGCTGAGAAATGCCTGGCACATTTTATTTTCTCCTGGTCCTCCTATGCACGCCCCAGAAAAGCCTGGATTATTCCTGTATGTAAACAACTGGGCTGGAGACAGCATCAGGACGCCTTACGGCTCCTGTGCACGGAGTCAAAACAGACGATTGTCTGTGCAGTGTCTAAATACCTTCATTGGAGCTGGTGCATTAGATATAAAGCAATGGCCTGAATCTTCTCCCACAAAATTGTGTACTGTTTAAGGCTTTGATTTTAATTAGATACTACTGAAGAGTGCTTATACGTTTCATTATGATATTGCTTTTTATTGCTCCACTGATTATATAGACTGTATATTTATTGAGGGTCTCTCTCTCTCTCTCTCTCTTCTGATACAGGGTTAGTCTGTTTTGTGATAATTTATTACTTTAGGTACATTTGTAAACAGGGCCCTCTTTTTACCTTAGCTCTGAGATGCAGCAGTTTTAGTTTATAATTTTAGATATTCTCTCATACAGCTGAATCTGTTATTTGTGATGTGGCTGGATGGCAAAGTCGTTTATGTGCTATTATTGTATTTTCATCTCAATTAATTGCATATATATTTATTTCTGTGTCTTGTACTTTTATGGTTGACAAAATACAGAATAAAGTATTTGATTATGATGATTCAAAGTAGGCCTATGAGTGCAGAGTGTGGGAAAAAAAACCATACCCCAAAGATTGGACATCCCAAAATTTACCTCAATTGGTTCTTCCACAGTTACTGGATCGGAAACGATGTTAAACCTTGTCACGAGCCAATGTGTCACTGCATTAAGGCACCTTCTCAAACATCAATTAGCAGAGTAAAAACAATTCTTTAACAAGCATTTGCAATGCAATCGGTCTCGCCTTTGGGACCTTATATGTATTTAGCTATGCAGCACATTAGCTTGGGTGCTGAAACATCTACTGTTCTTTAACATGGAGTGAAAGTAAGCACCAAACTGCGTGACACGCCAGGTATGGGAACACATGGAGAGAAATATTGCCTTTCAGCAGGAAATGGTATAGTCCAAAGCTCTGTTTTTAATATAAAATCAGGGCCTTCGCTTTTCATATCACTGAAAATACAAGATTTGAAATAAATATTTTTGTCTACGGGTGCTCTTGGAAGACAATTTCTATGGACTGGAATATAGAGAATGCTAAAGTGATTCTGGTATTTTACTGACCTATGCTGGTCGTTTTCTATCAAGAAGGTTAAATAGAGGAAGTTGCCAGAAAAATGAAAAAAAAAGAAAGGCCCTCAGCAGAAAGCAATTCTGGTATTTTACTGACCTCTGCTGGTTGGTTTCTATCAAGACAGTTAGATAGAGGCAGTTGAACAGAAAAAAAAGTCCCTAAGCGGAAGCAGACAAGTCCTAGGGCTGATCTCCAGAGCCCACTAAGTATATACACATAGAAGTATATACTAAAGTATATACTAAAGTATATACAAGAGGTCTCGAATGCTCGACCTAAAAATCTGAAACTATTCTAAGTCTCAATGGGCAGAAAATCATTTTAAAAAATCGGGTCGCATCGCTTGCAGCACATGAAAGCTCAAGAAAATCTCTGTCTCACCCCCAAAAACAAGGGTTTCTTATACACAATTTTTGCATAGTAATTTACGAAAGCAGTAGAATCATCATGGTTGAGCAAAAGTCTCATTTCTTTAGCAAACAGAACACAAGAATAATGCACATCATTCATTACCTTAACACAGTAGTTCCCAAACTGTGTGCCGCGGCTCCCCGGTGCGCCACCAAAAGCAGCCAGGGGCGCCGGGGTCGCAATTGCTGAACCGAGCCCCTTATGAATTATTCCGGCCTTTTAAGTGCAGGCCGGGTGCACTGAGTCTGGCGTCCACTAGGTGGTGCATTTGCTGCATCGTCAAAATATTTCATACCTAATCATGAACATCCTTTACTTGTCCTGGGGGCTCTCAGAAAACAGTTATGCCCATCCAGACCAAAGTATAACACCCACCTGTATTTATAACACCATAAAAAAAGGTTTTTTTTGTGTTTGAAGTCACTCAAAGGTGTTTTCAACATAAAATATCTGTGCGAGTTCGGCAGTGCGTCATATAATTTTATAATATAATATAGTGCTTGCTATAAAAACAAGACAACATTGTGAAACATGACGCAATCCACTTGTCATGTAAGTCTCAGCTGACGGATTGCTTGGTTATAGGGGCAGGGAAGACTGTACTGCAGTATGCACTGTTTGACATTGATAAAGAGCCTTCTGTTAACGTGCAGCACCTTGTATTCCAGTTGGGTCAAGTTACAACTTGTTTGAAATAGGATTATCATTGTGAGACCTTCAGCGCAATGAAGGAAGTTTTACTTGTGACTGCGCTCTACAATCAATGCTTACTTGTTTAAGCAAAACTGCAACTTTATTGTGACTAAAATACTTTTTAAAGGAAAAATAAGCTGACTGCAGCAGTTCTTTTCAGCTGTCCATTGAGGCCAAAGGAAACACTTATCACAGAAATAAATTAATATTGATGTGTATGCCAAACTACGGAACATACAGCAGTAAACCTTTACATGCGAAACCTTTTCATGCACGTTTATTAAGTCATGTCCTAAGGTTCATTAGATATGTCAATTATGGAATTATGTACTTCAATCTAATGTTTTGAAATATAAACTAACTCGCACAGGGTTTTGCTTTATATGACTTGACACTTGAGTTTTTGAGTACTTCACAGTCTCTTATGAATGGGGAGATATGTTTGTTGACTCCTCGTGTACTTAGTCCAAAACCATCCAAAATTGATCCATCAAGTTTATATAAGGTTTCCCTGGTCCCGGTAATGCAGGCGTAACTTTTTTTTTCCCTTCCCCTAAAGAGCAAAAACTGGGGACACAGAGGACAGAGCTAAGAAAAAAATGATACCGGAAGCAAACAAGCATTGGAAAAGTTAATAGGCCTCGCTTTAATGTGCTAACAAAGGCAAACAACATTTATACCATAATTTGTTTGCATGCTGCACAAGCTGTATTTGCATGGATTAGCAGAGTGTTTCTTAAGCTTTTGACATGTGTTGCCTCCCAGTGAATCATTATTGGAAGCCAAGGACCCCCCACTGAGTTGTTATTGGAAGCCAGGGTCAGCTGGCCTAAGCAATTTTTGTGATTTGAACCTCAAAACAATACATAAAAATACAAAAACATGTATACTCCTAAGAATACAAAAAAACAAAAACACCAAACAGATGCTCAAATATTCAAATATCTTAATTAATTCAAAAGCAAATATAGAAAAAGTTTTCAAATCTACAATTTTGCATTTTTATTTGTATATACGTTAATTTTAATTCATTAATTTTAATATTATTTAATTTTGTAAAGCATTTGTGGACAGCTTGAGTAGACCTCACAGACCCCTAGGTGTGCTCAGACCACAGGTTAAGAACCACTCCATTAGTAAATTAAAGCCAAACCTGTTAGCTTTGTCAATGCCTGCCATCCAATGCAATCCATTACTAATGGCCCCTCTTGAGCCAGGCCCAGGGTCTTGAAGATTCTTTCAAAAAGATTCAGTATAGCAAGCCGTCAACAGAAGTTACCAAAAAAAAGTAATGTAATGGGGAGCCGCGGCCACCGGCCAATTGGTCAAGGGAGCCACTGGTCGAAAAAGTTTGGGAAACACTGCCTTAACACATAAGCACAATCCCATTTCTAAAAAAAGTATTCAACACCCTGTATGCTAATGTCACCTTGAGATGATCGAACAAATATGAAACATTTAGACTATAAGAGTTTCTCCCAGTGAATGGACCCAGTGAATAAATTGAATGAGATAGACACTTGTTGCAAACTCATATTCGCAGCATAGCAAGTTCAACACTAGCGAGGCAACTACTGCAGTGGAAATTACCATTATGTCATCATCTTACTGTGTTCTGCCAAGATTATGGGGAGAGGATGTGTGCAGGGGAGCAGGAGTGAGTGACAGAGATGGCATTCATCTTATTCAAAATGGATATTTACACAGAGATGAGGCTTAACGAAAGGACATTAATACATTCACATCTATACATCATATGAAATTTGTTTCAATTGCAACTATATTAACTCAGTATATATATATATGCAGGATCATATGTAAAATTGCATTCTATACATTATTATTAGAGCACAAAAATATCAATTTAAAACAATCCCACAGTGATCTCAGCACAGAAAAAGATATGAGAGTCAGAGCTCTCCACCTGCAGGTTAGTGAATAGCATTTGGAGGACATAAGTAGTCCTACTGTAGTAATATTTCATGTACCACAAAATGCAGTTGATGAATAGATCCAAAGTAATTAAATAACAACTCATTCTTAAACCAATAAATAATATTACATTCTTAGTCGCCTGTTTCATAGTGTAATGGGTAACGTGATATGTCATCTCACCACTATTTATTTTTTGTAATTGAATCTGTTGCATCAAGAGTGAGGCACTGAGCATTGCATTTGGGATGCAGGTTATGGTTTGCATGGTTGTTGTGCAAGTTATGGGTTGTGATTCCCACCATAATGTGCGCGTTTCGGTGATTTGTAATTCATAACCATAACTGCACTTTAATTGTGTTTTTTGAGCAAGCTTTTTTAGGTTTCCTTTTTGACTATAAGCTTGTTAAAGAGATTAAAAAAAAACATTGGTTAATTTATCTGATACCTGTTACAAGATGGGCACAGTTATGCAGATGAATAGGATCTTCCTAGGAAAAGTGCTTACCAGACTTTGCATCCAAGTTCACATTCAATCACTAAGATACTGACCATCTGCGAAGTCACCCTCCAGGGTGATGACTGTGGCTTTTTCCCAATAGGACCGGGAGAATGCTGGGGGTAGGGAGGGGGACAGAAATCCCACACAATCTGCTCTAAACAGATACAAAACACTTTTTGGTTGGAAAGTAATGTATTGATCCCATGGATCAGTCCCAGTCTAAAGTGGAGCAGCAAAACATTGTGCCAAGGTGCCCAGGCACCACATCCACTCTTCTTATTCCACTTGATTCTCAGCCCCTTGGTTATGCTCATATTCTGCTTTCAGTCTTGCCAGGTGCCTGTGTGAAGCTTCTGTCTTGAGTGATATCAGCTTCTTCTTACTCCTTTGGGACTCCTGACATCTCCTCGTGGTTAATCAGCCATAGTCTGGAGATAACAAAAGGCAGTCTTCCTCTGGTTGTAGTTTTCCTAACTTGTGAAACATCTCTCTTTGTATAGGGTTTATCAGTCCAGCAATCACAGTGTCTCTCAGTGGAGGGTTGGAACTAGCCTCTCTTGTTCGGGTAGCTGAAGGCCTTGAGAATTGTATCATAGCGGCACAAATCTAGTGGTAGGACACCTGTATCATGAAAACTGTGTATCGTTGTGTGAACGGATGTGCCTTATGTTGGACATGGGTATCCAAGGATTCAGTCACTGGCTGCCCTTGAGACATCTATAATATGCTCTGCCAATTTTCTTACTGTATTAAGAACCACTCAACATAGGCTTTGAATTCACACTGGGAGGCTCTCTGACTAGCTGTAGTCCCAACAATCTGCAGAACCCCCTACCCCCAGTAGAGAAGTATAATTGTAAGATACAAGAGTGCACTTTGAAAGCATTGAAATGGCCTCTAATCAGGGGTGGAAGAACCAGTCGCTCGAGTATTGCTTCTTATGCCAACTATCCATAACACAGCACTCCAAAAGGAGAGCAAGGGATCCAGTTTGCCTGTTTTGAGCAACCATATCAAAGAATCCATACACTTTGAAGTACCAATCATCAGAAAAATCAGGGATGACCTATTCCAAGTTTTGAGAGACAACCTGGAAACATCAAGGGAAGATGTGAAGCAGGAGCTGTAGAAAGTGAAGAAGGATCAAAATGATTTAAGGAATATAGTTTTTGCTCAGAAACAATGAGAGGGTGTGAAAGAAGAACATGAATTCTTACAGCAAGAAATCCTTACATGGCAGGAATGGAATGTCATTTCGTAGAGCCATGTTGAGGATCCTGAGAAGTTGTCTAAGTATAACAACATAAGTTTTAGTGTTGTTCTTAGGGGAGCGAATGTTTAAATCTCTGCTCCAACCAAACAAAAATCTAATTTTATGATATTAAATAGAACTTATATAACAGTGACTTTTCCCTCCCAAAAGATCAGGCCACCAGACATACTGGTCATTTTGAAGCACTTTTCCCTCAAAAAGGAAAAATCAAAAAGGCAGCACATAAGAAAAGAGACTACTTCTTCGAAGGGCATCCAGTTCTCACTTTTCAAGACCTCTTGTCAGTGACTGTTTTGCCCAGTAATTGACTTTCTATGGACCCACAACACTTACCTCAGATGTGGTCCTTCCTTCTGCCTAATCTTCAAGTTGCAAGGTCACCAATAACGGATGAAATCCTGGCCAGAGGAGAAAACGATCCTGCAGATTGCAGAAGATTCCCTGGAAACTATCGAAAAGGCAAGAGGATCCTCTGAAAATCAGCATTAGAAATCACACCAAGAATACATATAAGAAAGACCAAGGGCATTCTCTAAGAAGAGTGGAGCTGTCAACCAATAACAGTGGATATGAACAGGGAACAGAGGGTGGTCATCAAACAATTGCACATTGTATTCACACATGTAGAGGATACACTTCTGGAGCATCCAGAGTGTAGGAGGAAGACAGAAAGTGAATACCTCAGCCCACCAAGGGACTCCATTGTTGATTTGAGCTGGAAATGGTCTTTGGTATGAACAGGAGCAGGGGTAGAAAGGAGAGTAGACAAGTGGCAAGGTAGGATGTTTGGTAGGTCACAAGTATTTCCGGCAGGTTGTTTAAATTAAGTTTTGAAGGGAGCGGAGGGTAGTTAGGGCTCTTTATTTGATGGTTGTATGTGAGGCATCTGTTTGGGGTGTGATAACTCCCTCCCGGTAGAGCTAAGACGGGCTACGTCGTATACACAGTTCAGGAAACTGCTTAAGACTCACTTATTCATCCAATCATATGACATTTAAACTCCTGCTTCCTGCTAGCAACTGTCTGCCCTACCAGCGCCAAGAAACCGTTTGGTGTATGTGCGCTATATAAAAACTTTGTAACATAACATAACCTCGTATTAACAGATAGACAGAAGGGAGGAAGATAAAGGCAATTCTGAGGTCCATTGTGGCACAATGCCTCATGGACTAGCTAGCTGAGGCTTTTTCTAACGTTGGTAGGCTAATGCCTCTCATTGAACATCCATGGGTTAAAGATTAATAGGTACTCTAAGCCATCAAACAAGCTGGTGGGAATGTAAAATTGTTTGGCAAGGTAAAAAGGGAGAATCTGTGTAGAAGGACTCTACCATGGCTCTGCAAGGTTTACACCTCACTGTCATTACCAGATGCTGTAACCATTATTTTAAATTTTTCAAAGTGCATCCAGGAACGCAGTTTTAGGACAAACAGAATTTAAGAACAAGCTTTAAAGTGGTACCAATATCAATAAACATTTATTACATCAATGAAAAGTTTGTAAACAAAGAGTATTAGATGGTTCACAATTCTAGATACCCAATGTGTTACACTCAGATACAAATTTCAAAAATAGCCCCAGAGGGAAAGGTTCTCATTTGAACATTTCACCTTCCACCAGTGGCCTCCCCACTTGTATTGGATTTGGCAAACGTACCAATTATGCGGGAGAACCAGCATGAAACGACAATTCAATTAATGGACAAATGTTTGCACTGGGTTTCACGTCACTTAACTTACTTGGGTGTGGGGGGCGGCCCGTTGTCCAACCAAATTATCATGGCCAGGAGAGTGGGGTGGCTGGGCACTTCCATCAAATCTATTTCGGGTGACTGTGTGATGATAAATTTTAACAACGCGTATGTGGTTAGATCACTTTTAAGCCGGCTACATAAAATTCTCCCAAAGGGCACTCAGATTATCCCCTTATCGCTGGAGCACTTTTATAATCATTGTGCCCCTTATGGAAATGAACAGAGGGGCCAGGTAAGGGGAGGCCCCTTATGGAATCATAGAGAGGGAACTACTAGTTCCCCAGGGCTGAGCTTAGAAAACAGATATGCCGTCCTGACAGACCTGGAAGCCTGTGACTGACTACCCTCAGGCGGCTCTGACCCTGACGAGGGACTGGATAGATCAGTCAGACTTGCTCCCGATATCCAAGGGAGTCTTGAAACCACCAACACCCGGAACGAGGCACACAGACACTCGATTAGCTTAGCGTCTTGGAATGTGGCTGGCATTACCCCCAAGCTAGGCAATGAACATTGGCACAAACTCTGGCAGACACAGGATATTATATGTCTACAGGAAACATGGGCCAAGGAGCCCTTTTCGTCACTCACTATTGCTCTTTTCAGACAGCGGCACTACCATCAGTGTCAGGCAGAGCAAAGGGGGACTCTTAACTCTAATCCCTAACACCCTTTCAATAAATGTAAGGAAGGTCGATTGACCGAAAACCCATTTCCATTTGCTTTTTTTAGAGTCCGCCAGCGAAGGAGACTGATTTTTAATTAATTATTATAATAATGAATCCGGGGGAAACATGCAATTAGTGGTAGTCGAGCTGAATAGCGAGATAGACAAACTCACCACGTTTGCCAAAAATGGTGCACCCAATATCATCTGGGTGGGCGACTTCAATATACATCTCTGTAAGCATAATGAGGATCGTGTTTGTGGGCTTGAAGATCTTCAGGGCAACCCAATTCTACATTTTGTCCACAACGAATACGGAAATAGCCTCAATAGGATTCTATATACCAGGAACATGGTAATAGCCAATAATGTGAATACAGGCTACATAGGAAAAATATTCAGACGGAATAACTATGAATCCATTATTGATTTCATTTTAGCCACCACCCCTTTTAATGAAAAGGTGTCTCATGTAGACAATTTATTTACAAGCTTTAGTGACCACGCCATTTTAACTATATGCCTAAGCTTGGCAAGCAAGGAAGTGAAGCAGCGGCAGGAAGTAGTAAACCTAACCTTATCAAGAAAAAATGGGTATCAATTAAAATGGGCTCAAATTGAGAAGCGGAAATTGGTCCCAGGGATTATAGCAAACATATTGGATGACATCTTTAACTGCTTGCATCAAGAGACTCGTCCACCATTATTAGTACTACAGTTTAGAGACCTTATAGGGAAAGTAAAAGTGTCCCTTACTCGTTACAAACTGGCAAATAGTTTATCATCCAAGAGCTGGTTTGATTCCCCTTGTTCCAAATGCAGAAAAGCACTCACTAAAGCCCAGAAAATCCACCCTAGAAATCCTGCACAAATAAGATCGCTACGTAGTGACTATGAGTCCGCCAGAAGGAAAAGAGAAAGGGATATGAGGGAGGAGGCCTGGGATGGTCTCGAGCAGGCGGCTAGGACGGGCAATAGCAGAGATTTCTGGAAAGTAATTAATGCTCCCTACTTTAAAAACCCTAAGGATCCGACACTGGACTCACATGTAGGCGAAGAAGCATGGGTGGCACACTTTGAACATATTTTCGCCTCCAACTTTTCTCCTGTGACACCCACCGCCGACATAGATCCTAAATTGCAGGGAAATTTGTCCTTCTCACTCTTAGAAGTAAGAAGAAGGCTGGCGGCCTGTGTTGCTGGGAAGGTCCCAGGACCTGATGGGGTGCCGATAGATCTCTTTCAGGAAAACCAAGATCTGTGGGCTCCTTTGCTAACTAATGTCTTTAACAGCATAACTATACTTGGGCCTCCACCTTCCTGGAAGCATAGTGTAATTGTTCCGATATACAAAACAATGGACAGGGGAAGCCCAAACAACTATAGGCCCATCTCCTTGTTGGACACAACCCCCAAACCTATGGGACGGCTCCTTTTATTCAGGCTGGAAGAGTGGGCCCAAGAAAATAACATCTTAATGCAGGCACAGTATGACTTCCAGAGGGGAAAGGGCACTATAGATCAATGCCTGAACCTGTCGCTAGCTATAGACAAATATACCAGAGCGAAAGGTGGGAAAATCTACATGGCCTTTATGGACCTGTCAGCGGCATTTGACTGCGTGAGCCACCCGAAGCTCTGGTACTTAATGGAGGAGATGGGGATCGAGCCACTTATAATTAACTTTATCTGCCAATTATATGTCAACGCCACTGCATGTGTCCATTATGGCAAAAATGGGGAATGTACTGGCCCTTTTAAGATTGCCAGGGGAGTTAGGCAGGGATGTGTCCTCGCCAGTTCCTTTTTTCCATCTATACAAATGGGGTTGAGGCAGCCCTTTTGGGCTCATCCCTGGACGTGCCCGATTTGACACCCACCCCATACCAATACTAGCCTACGCCGATGATGCGGTTTTGATTGCAAGAACGGGGCTAGCTCTCCAACGACTTATAACAACATATGCATCATTCATGGCTTCGCTGGATCTCAAAGTTAATGAAACAAAATCTTCTTTATCATGGCTGGAGCTGGCAAAGGTGATAAACCCCCACACTTCCATATGGACTGCCAGAAAATAGAAGTGGTAGAGTCCTTCCAATACTTGGGAGTCTTATTTGACAAAAATCAAACCTGGGCGAACCTGGTGGCGGCAAGAGCACTAGGAATGGAAAGGAGTCTGACAGCCATTAAAGCCTTTTCCAAAACGTTAGGTGCTAGCCCCCTTGACCCAATTAAAAATATTTATCAGGCCAAGATGAAGGCAGCAGCCACATATGGGGCTGATGTTTGGGGTATGGCGCTCATCGACCGTCTCCAAATACTTGAAGATAGTTTTTTAAGTCCCTAGTGCCCCTACCGTCCTTTTATTCCAATTACATCTTACACATAGAATTGGGGTTACCTTATATGTTAGATACCATCAGATTAGAGCCAATTTTATTGTGGTTCTCTATATGGCGTAGGATCACAGTCAATTTAACACAAAACATAATCAAAAATTGTTTAAAACTGGACCATTGTAATAAGATTAGATGGCTGAGTTATGTGGAGTCAGAATTGACGGCAATTGGGCTGGGAGAATTATTTAAGGACCAAACATCATGAAAGAAGATTTAAAAAAAGAAGCTGATTGAGATTTTTATGCTGAGGGCACATTATGTTCGCTGGGAAAGGAACTATAGAAAACAGGCGGCCCTCGCTTATCACCTGACCCCCCCCAGGTTAGAGGGAGGATATTCCTATCTAGCACGCACCACAATAGCACAGCATAGATACATATTACTGAGATTTCGTCTGAACCTCCTCCCTTTGATGTTAGGTTACCTGGAGAGAAGATTCAAACACTCAGACCTGATGCTGTGCCCCTGCGATAACCATTCCCCCTAATCTGATCTGCACCTAGTCTTGTTTTGTGGGTTTTATAAGGCAGAAAGAGAAGATTTTATCTTTCCGATTTTAAGGCGCCACAATTTTAGACAATGTCGGGTGGCACTTTACTTTTTAAAATCTTTACCCGATTCTTTCGTTTGTTTTTCGGTAGCCACCTTTTTTGTGGGCCTGTATAAAAAGGAGAAAGTTGCGAGGCTGATAGAAGGCATAACGGTTTCATTTAACAATCAAATGTAGGCAAGGAGTAATTTGATGTAAATGTACTGGATCCGGTCCATAAGGCACATAATGCATTTTTAATTTTAAAATTTTCTGAAAAAACGTATTTATATATTTTTTAGGTAATTCCATCTGTTATTAGGATTTTAACCTGTTATGAACCGGGGTTCCTTGTTGACCGCTGATCTAAATTGTGCTTTTATGATCTGTATTTTAGAGATCCAATAAAGATTTTATTGATTGATTGATTGATCATTTCACAAAGTGGTTTGAGTTTATATTCAATCACAGAGATGAATCAAAGTCCATGGTTCATGATCCGACACGTATAAAGCACTTGCAGTCTTACCATGAGGAGTGCTGTTTAATTTAAATGATTCATATGTATTCTGTGGCCTGTTTGGTCATCAGGAGGTTAGCTTCAAGTGGTTCCTCAAAAGACTGAGATTACAACCAAGCAATATGTGTTTCGCTGGATGATGAGACAGAACATAAAAACAGAGAAATAAAGAAAAACTGTGATTTGTACATAGGGTCTAAACCAACAACATCAGATAGCAAGTTACATACAAACATCTTAAAGTAGCGCTAAACCATGGCAAGAAATCTCAGGAGTTAGTGATATTCAATTCATGCATCTGATGTTTAGATCTAGTGGTTACTACATTCATTTGATAATCACAAAAGCAGAGACGTGAACAGTTCCTACAAAAGTAAGTTAGATGCTAATAAAGATGTTTATCATGTAGAGTAATAATGTAGGAAATTGTGTTACTGGTTGAGGAGGGGGAAACCCTACTTGAGCAATAACCACAATTCTTGCCAGGGTGAAACAAAAGCAAACCCCAAATTAACCTATGCTCAACCATCTGGTATCTTGGCACAAAGCAGTCAGGCTTACCTTAGAGACAATGTGTAATGTATTTATGCAGCACTTCAAACAGTAATAAGGTGAAAACATAACACAATAAAAATTCCACAACAATTTATAAAAATAAAGTAAATGTAATAAACTGAACTCAAAATGACAAAAATCCAATTAGTAGAACAGGAGATTTTCAATTTTAAACATTTAAGTATAAATAGTGCCGATGAACACAAAGCGGCAACTGTGTGTATCTAGTCGCGTCAGACTGGGACAAAGTGATAAATCCAGGCTGACCGCAATGGCGCACAGGCCAGATACGAGGACCAAGTTAGGCCCACTGAACCACGTGCCGTAAATCTGGGTTGTGGAGCAGTGCGAGATCCAGCGTGGAGGATGCGTCATGCAGCTGTGGGCCGGATGGGCTGCGGGCTGTAATGTAAGGGCCTGCATGGAGGATGCACCATGCAGTGGCAATTCCAGGGAGCTGCGTGGCTGCGATGTGAGGACCTGTGTCAAGGAGGCGTGTCGCAGTGGCGGTTCCAAAGAGTTGCGGTGTCCTGTATCGGGGATGCGTCACGCAGCAGCGGTTCCGATGCAGAACTGAAAGGCGATGCATCACCCTGCATCGGTTCTGCTTGGACCTTATCTGGCTAGAAGAGCACCTTCAGACCCACTTCCAAGGGTCCAGGATAGGGGTGGCACAACTTGTGGGCATGACTCACAGCAGGTAGTGTCCAGGTGCTGGGTTCATGGGTGTTGCAGGCTTTTCTGTCCCTGAGGCTCTGATCAGGAGGCCAGCCAACAAACTCTTGGAGTCACTCTGGTGGTCTTGGGTTCAAGATGCAGGCCCAGTCCTTTTCACTTAGGCAGCAGGGCAGCAAGGCAGCAGAGTAGCAGTCCTTCTCGCAGCAAAGTAGTTCTTCTGAGACTTCCACAGGTCCAGAGGTGTACGGAAGAGTTGGGTCTGAGGGTGTAATATTTATACCTGGTGCCAGTTTTGAAGTAGGAGAAAGTTTGGGAGATTTCCACCCCTAAAGGTGATTGGAATTTCCTGCCTCTCTGCCCTGGTCCCAGCTTATCTGGGGGCACAAAACTAGGTATGCCCACGAATACCGAGGCACACAATAGATAGTCCATGCAGTGTAGGGTATAGTAACCATGAAAGTAATCAAATGTAGTCCAATTTCAAATTTTCTTTCTTTTATTTTCTGGTCTTTTTCTTACGAAATCGGTGAGACACACTGGCAGCCGACACATGTTTTGTCCTATGGACTTTTTCAAGGCCTGACAGATGGAGAAATGAAAACGAGCCAGAAAGAAAATGAACACAATTCTTAGCACACTCTGAGCTCCATACTATGCAACTGGTATACCATCTTCTCTGCTATCGAACTGAAAACTCATTGAGCACCTTGTAGTCCTTCAAATGCCGGAATCCATAGCGTGATTGCAAATGGTAAAAAACCCAGGAAATATAGAGGGTAAACCCAAGCAAGTAAAATTGGGCGCGCCCTGCGCGTGGCCTTGATGAGCCTGTACTTCTCCTGACCGCGAACAAACACTTCCTCTCAAAGTCCTGAGATGTGAGAACAGCACAAAACTAGGTGTCAAACCCTTTGTGAGGGTGCTCTGGTAGAGTCTTTGTGATATGCAAGTGTGGTAGGCAGGGGCGTATCTTCCGGGGGGCTGTTTGGGGTGTTACACCCCCCCTAATAAATATATTCTGTAGTTGGGTACAGTTGCTTTCAGTCGGGTATGGTGAGATGGCTGTCGAATTTCACCCAGGCTTTTTACATGCACACACAGACAAAAGCATACACACACACTCTCTCCTCTCTGTTTTAAAGTTCTTAAACTGTTGGGTATTTTACAACATATTGTCTTTTAAGTAATCCTAACAATCCGAACTGCTATCCCTTCCCACTGCCCCTTATGTCGCCTCATGCTCAGCTTCTCAAATAAAGTATTTTACTATGATATGCCAGTGTGATTCTTGGGAAATGTGAAACTCACACCCTCCAATCTTACTGAGCAAGCTACGCCCCGGGTGGTAGGTGACACCTCCGCCCTATCAAGTCAGAGACGGCCCATCCTGCCAACACCAATTCCCCCTTTGTCTCACTGTCTGGGAGCAATGCACAAAGGCCAGGTGCCAGCTACACCTAGTCATGTGACCCAGGATACATGCTGCAGATACCAAATGATTAGGACAAGAAAATGCCAACTTTCTAAAAGGGGCATTTTCAGAACTGCGACATAAAATCCAACTTTACCATTAAAGAGTCTTTTAAATTACAATCTTTAGGCACCAAATTCGACAATCCCACTTGCTCCCAATTGAAGGTTATCTCTCATTAAATGTAATAAGGTAACCCAATGTTATCCTACGGGAGAGGTAGGCCTTGCACCAGAGAAAAACAAATGTAAGAGTTTTTTGCTACTAGGACATGTAAAACTTAAAAGTACTTGTCCAATGTTTTAAATACAATGCACCCTGCCCACTGGGTTGTTTAGGTACTACCCTAGGGGTGACTTGTATGTATTAAAAAGGAAGGTTTAGGCCTGGCAAAAATTTCATTTTGCCAAGTCGAAATTACAATTTTAAACACATGCACAGGCTGCAATAGCGGGCCTGAGACATGTTTAAAAGGCCACTTAAATGGGTGGCACGATAACTGCTGCAGGTCCACTAGCAGCATTTAATGTACAGGCCCTGGGTACATATAGTACCACTGTACTAGGTACTTACAAGTAAATTAAAGGTGCCAATTGGGTGTAAGCCAACATTCCCATGTTTAAAGGAGAGAGCACAAGCACTTTAGCACTGGTTAGCAGTGGTGTCGTGTGCAGAGTCCTGAAGTAAGCAAAAACGAAATCAGCAAAACAGGAGAAAGAAAAGTAAAAAATTGGGGGGAAATCACACCAAGGATGTCAGGTCCAACAAATTGGAAATAGTTTCAACAAAGATACATAACCGTTAACAATTACTGTTTGAAACGTATTCCATTAAAAATATGCACTCCTCTATTTGAACTTGATTCATAATTCAAGAAATAGAATTAGCTCATATGATTCCTGTAGGATCACTGAAAGTTGAAAATTTAACATCATCAAGAAAGATCATGTACCTGATAAAACAATGATCTGCTGGGGATTCCAATGCAATGCTATTAGTCCTCGTATTCAAAAATAAGGATATGGTAGTCTACAAAAAAACTAGAATTTTGATTGAATACGTAATATTAAATATCCCGAAGTTGATGGTTAGTATGAGAATAGTTTTTGAGTCATCAGCTACCAACCTTAGGTTACAATGTTTGCAGTCCCATTGAGTTCTGATTTTACACAGCATTTTTTTATTGCCTCAGTAATAAAACCACTCCATGATAAGAGTCTAAACAAAAAGAGGCAAAGAGTATGGGCCTTATTCACAAAGGTTAACTTACACTTTCGTGTAAGTTTATGTTTTTGTGTATTTACAAACTACTATTTGATAGTAAGTTTACGTCTATGGAGCATCCTCAGTCGGGGTAGAGAACTCCGCACATAAAAAGATAGGCTTTTTATGCGAGGAGTTCTCCCCCCGACTTCAGAGTCTCAGAAGCTGTAAGCTTACTGTCAAATTGTAGTTTGTGAATACAAAAAAAACTAAACTTAGCCAAATGTTTAAGTTTGTCTTTGTGAATCCGGCCCTATATGTATAAAGCTAAATATGGTGGCTATGGTTATAGACAAAACAACTCTGTATGATTAGCAATGATAGTGCACGAGACTGAAGGCACCAATAGGAAGCATCCAGTACTTAATTTTAACAGAATCAATAAAGAGACTAACTATTCATGATTACCACAGGCATATTGAGAAAAGAAAAAGTGGCCTCTCATGCACTGAACGTAGTATCAGGAGGGGAAAATGAATAAACATTAATGTCATACTAAAATAATTTTGAAGGACTACCTCAAATTTAATCCCTCTATGATATGGGTCCATGGGTGCACTGGGACTTTTGATTTGAAAATGGGTGTCCGTCAAGGGTGCATCTTGGCCCCTTTTTTTATTCATTATGTATATACACCGACTGAAGGGCGCGTTAACAGATATTGGTACTGATGTTTCTAGGGTCGACGGAAGACTGATACCGGTTCTTCTCTATGCCAACGATGCCGTTTTATTCGCCCGCACAACTAGGAGTTTGCAATGCCATTTAAATTATTTTATTGTTTTTATTAATAGTTTGGACCTCTCTACTAATTTTAAACAATCCTTTTTTATACTGGCAGGTCCTAAGAATACAAAATCATGCAGCATTTTTGCGCAGGGCAAGGTTTTATCAAGGGTGGAGAACTTTTTATATTTGGGACTGTTACTGAATGCAGGTCTTAGTTGGAGATCACTAATAAAGAAGTATGGAAGAACTTTGAAAAGGGCCATCTCTGGGTTGTATGATTTTGCCAGACGTGTTGCGCATAAGCCCCCAAAGCTTATGCTAGATATATATAAAGCCAAATGTATGCCAATGGATACTTTTGGCTTTGAGATTTGGGGACATGCATCAATAGATTCCCTTCAGGTGATGGAAAATATGTTTATGAGGAACGTTCTGGCCGTGGGACGGGATACACCCTAGAAATAATCCATGAGGAATTGGGTAGGCTTTTTTTATCTCTTACTTTATTCATCTTTGCCCACTTCAATTGTGGTGCTCTGTTTGGTATAAGGAGGATCGACATTTAAACTGACTCATTTTACAGGATTGACTGAACAGGTGTTTCTTTGAGCCCCTGGGTATTGTGAAAAATGATCTTTGTGGGTTAAGCAGCCTTTCTCCCAAAGGGTGGCAGCTGAACGGGAGAATTCCGCCTTGGCCAAGAAGATGTACCGTGGATATGTCCAGGTTAAAACGGGTTATGGGGTTGGAGCCTTATCTCCAAATGGATATGCCAAATCTGCATCGAAGTCTTCTGACATTTCCAAGGTTTAAGATTTTTCATCAGCCTTTACTCCATAAGGGGGTTTGTTTTACACAATCTAACTTGCCTTTTTGTACATGTGATAATGTCTCAATTTGTACCTCTATGCACATAGTACTTACAGTTCCAAGTTTTCTGCCCTTTGATATACATTTTTAAGGTCTCTTCTGATTGCTGGATATTTCAAACAGGTTAATCTGGCTTATCTTTACCTTCAGCTTTTGGACACACCCAATATTTGCTTCTTTGTTGCTCATTTTGTGCTTGGGGTTTTACGTGCAGGTCGTTAATATTGGATTTGTCTGTCTTTATTATCGAGACTGAATTGTAAACCTTGTGGGGCATATTAGCAAGAACAGGCGAAAATTATCGCTAACCGCGCTTAGCGCGTATTTATTTAACGCCGCCTATCGCTGGATATTATCGCGGAGATAACATGTTATTAGCAAGGTTTATCTCCAATGCGATAAAATATCCAGCGATATGCGACTGAAATGCGTGAATATCGCTGGAAATCCAGCGATATTCACGCATTAACGCCATGGTGGACTTAGGCTGACAATCCACCTCCTATTCTACAAACAGGTAAGTCATGTTTTTAGCAGGTGTTAAATTCTAGCGATATTCGCGCTTAGCGCAAATTTTTTTATCGCTTCGCCTGCGTTCCTAATAGGGGGAAGTTGTGTTAGCGACTGTTTTCAGTCGCTTTTAGTTGGGAATGCCTACCTTGTATGTCATTAGCGATAAATATCGCTGGCATGCAAGGCGATGGGAAAACGGGCCGCTATCGCCAGAAAGCTGTCGCTAACGCCTGTTAGCGACAGCTTGCTGATAGGGCGATAAAAAAATCGCCGCTTTGGCGGCAAAAAGTGCCGCTAAAGCAGCGATAAGGCCCTTGCTAATAGGCCCCTGTGTTTTTAATGATACTCAATTTTTTAATAAGGCTGGTTTGTCTTATACTAAATCCATCATGTAGATGCATCCTGGCAATATATTCATGTTGCTTTACTATTTGGTGCTATTTTATGATGTAAACTTGCATGATTTTTACCAAACATCAAATACAAATTTTATTAATTAATTGATTGATTCCTCCATGAGTTTTTAGGGAGCATTAAGATAAACGTGTAAATAGTACAGGAAAATCATTTGTTTGATGATGAATTTAATATTAAAATAGAAATCCAAACTATTTCATGCTGGCTAACTGAGTTATGAGCTAAAATGTTTTGTTTTGAAAGCGCAACAATAAAAATGTTCCACAAAAGAGAAGCAATGGAAATGTGCTGCATATCCATTTTAGCATTTATCATGTTTAAAATGTGACTAAACCAACAGACATGTAGTGTTGGCTGTCCACTCAAATGTGCATCGACAAACATATTAGTTTAAAAGAAGTAGCTTATCTAAAGTAATCAGTAAAGAAAAGAAATGTTAAGCTTGAGGGGACATAAGGTTTAGGCGTGCTCGAAGCAACAGCAGAATACTATGTATCTGGTTAAGAGACCAAAGAAGCCAATACACAAACAAAGCTTACCTCTAAATCAAGACTGTCAACAAAAAAAATAAGCATTGGCAATGCCAATAGGTCTCGTCAATGCCCGAGCTATTGGCCTTGTCGATGGGAATGTCTTTTAGTCATGTTGTCTAGCTGCACATCTGCTTCTCAGCATAACTGAAAGTCACTGAAGGGAGCACTATGATGCAGCCAACGCAGGCCACATCATAACGCTTTTTTGTGTGTGGTGAGGGGCGGGTTCTTGCTATGGAAAACCGAAAAGACAATAAGAATAAAAGCAGCAGCGATGAGGGAGGTCGTGTGGGGGCGGGTCAAGCAGAGAGGCAGGCCTGTTTACAGAAATTCTGGACTGGTGGAAGAATACAGTAAATAATGTTTGGACAAGGGAAGGGATGAACTTAAACTGGACAGCCTAAAAAAAATAAAGCCAGCAAATAGAAAGCAAGTAAATGTGAGCTATAAACCACAAAGTGTATGGTAAGCAATAGGTAGAATGTATTCCTAGGGAAGCTTTCCGAAGGTCCCCGAGATTAAATTAGCAAACGAGACAGCCGTTAAGCTTTGTTCTAAACAAAATAGAGACTTTGGGGTAATAGTTGAGTAGGCTGGAAGAAATGGTAAAGATAGGCCACACATAATATGTGGGGTGTTATTGTAGGCCGTAAATGCAATTTTTTACCTCAGTGGGTTAGTGAAGTAGAGATTACATATCCTGAGAATTTAACTTACTCAAATGAATAAAGTACAGAGTAGAACAAAAATTACCCACGCTTTCTTGGTAGAAGGTCGCATGACAACTGTAGAGTGTGGAAAGTCTAAAGTGCTTAGACAAAATGTTTGCTGTGGTGTTGCTTTTTAGGTCTCGCCTACGCAGCGCGCATGCGCTGCAAAGGCAAAAAGACCTTTTGAAATCGCTTCGGCTTTTCAGCCAAAAACGTGCACGCGTTCCATTGCCTTCAATGGCAACGCGTGCACGTTTGGCGATTCACTTGCGGGTGCGAGCGGCGACATATGGTAGCAATTATCGCTCCTGGCGCCGCTCGCTCCCGCAAGGGAATCGCACTCCCCCCACCCCTTAACCCGGAGTACTGTTTCACTTTCGCGGCCACGGCCGCACTTGTGTTTCAGTGCTTGTTTATTAAATATATTGGTGGTAAGACACTGCTGCTTCTGTAATAACCTGTGTATATTTTATTTAACGTATACGTTTCTTGTGAAAGGATGTTGCTGCTAACCGTGAATCTATTTCTTCTATGTCTATCCTTAAGTTACCTAGCACTTCAGGGGCATAGCTCTCGGGGTTCTGTCATGAAGACGTCAAATTTTGGGGCCGGCGTGCTGGGTTTGGTAATTTGCCACAGCTGGTGGAGATGAGGCTGTGAGCAGGGCGGAAGGGAGCCATGTCTGTGTGCGCTTAGTGTCTGGCCACCCAGCGCATGACAAGGCAGTGACCGCAGCTACTAAGGCAGACAAACCAGCCAGCAGATATGTGCTACGGACCAGTGCACTGCCACAGCTGCTGCCGTTCTGACGTCTAATGTGCAATCGAATGTTGAGCCGACTCCCTGGTGTGGCACCACATGCCCTGCGGCCAGCGGCAGCAGTGTGAAGGGGCCTCTGTAGTGTACAGAGGTATGTTTCATTCTTTTCTGTTTTTAAGCGTGTTGCTTGTTTTATTTCCTTTAGGCATAAAATGCGTTCAGATACAGGTTCGTTGAGTGAGGTTCGCATATTCCGCCGGGCCATAGAAACAAAACTGTCTATCTAGGGATGCATAGAGGCAGCCACGCCACTCTCGCTTCTCACCCACGTGTTTATGCAGAGCCGCCATTTAATAGCGTTAATTGCCTTCAAGTTAAAATGGCCTGATTGCAGAAAGGGAAGCAATTTGGCTGAGCGTTATCTGAGCATCAGCTGGATTGTTCTCTCCTCACCTCTGCAGAAAGGAGAGGGGTTAGGCCGCTGAGCCTTGCACACAAATTGACCCAGGCTACCTGGCATCATTCGGGGACTATAAAAGGGCATTATTCCGACCGCTTTGAATAATTTAATGCGCCGGTTGAAAGCCACTCTCCCGAAAATTGTTTAATTTTTAAAAGGATTAAGCGTTTTTCACAAACCATTCATTTGTAGAGGGTGTAACCCTGGTAAGTGTGCTGCAGCTGCCATTTCTTCCTGCTTGCAACACACCTCCCAGCAGCTTCAAAAGCCCCTTTTTCCCAAATGCCATTGAAGGGTGTGTTCTGCTCCTGCCTTACCTGTCACTCTCTTGGGCTCCCTCCCTCACTCTAACCTCACTTGTACTTATTTTGGTTCTTGCGGGCAAGCACGGCCATCGCCATCCCTGGCACTGACCTCCTTGTGGGACAAGCACAGCTCAGTGCCCGTGCCCACTCCCACCCCCAGTAACCAGCAAATCTTCCATCCCTACATCCATCAGCACCCCAAGTGCTTCCTTTACGCTAGCCTCCCTAGCTCCAGCTATCCCCTAAACTTACTGACAAAAACTCACACAAAAAACTCCCATACTGATACTGCAGCAGCGGCTGCGTCACCTTCTCTCTAATGATGGACCCTAACTCTCTGACCATCACCTTTACTCTCCAAAGACCCGCACTCTAACTTACAGTACCAAATTGCTACTCTCGCAGGCCTTTGCACTGCACCATGCACCCAACCAGTCCGGGGGAACAGACCTCCCAGTACACCTGCCTCCCCCCCCCACCCCCCAGGCCCCTATTATCACCTTTCCTACGACACTACTGCGCCTTTGTTGCACTGTTACTCACCCTTGCCCCAATTTTGGTGACTGACACAATTCCAATGCACCTTGATTGAGTTTGCACCTTGCATGAGTTTGTATACACATGTATTTTCTGTTAACATAAAGATTGCGTCAAAGAGCAGGTGTGAATGAATTGTGCTGCCTCTAGTCCGCTAACATCCACAATAGCAACAAGGGAATAAGTATGGATGGAAGTCGATGGGGTGCAGTTCAGGTAAGATGGAGTACACACAGACACTGGAATAATGTAGGAAAGGATTCTTTAATGAGAGAGGTCTGCACTATCGATACTCAACACTTACCACACCTTACATCCTATAGCTCCTGCCCTCACTAACAAAAGCATAGCAACCAACAATCCAATCTCCCGTAAGTTTGCACGTAAAACTACTCATCACAAAAGACCTTCGACTTAAACTCTGATGTCCAGAAAACTGCCCTAACATATTCTCCCATTATTATAAATCTGCTACCCAGATGACTAGAATTTGTGAGCGCTTGGCCACTGTAATCATGCTACCAGCACAGCACCATCTCAGCACCAGCGCAGCAACACCTCAGCACTAACACAGTGCAGTACCACCTAACTAACAACGCAGCACTACCGCAGCATCAGTGCAGCACCACCAACTCAACGCCATAACAGCGTCACCACAGCGTCACTCAGCGCCACCACAGCATCACTCAGCGTCACCACAGCATCACTCAGCGCCACCACAGCACCAGAACAGCATCACCGGAGCACCACCAAAGCATCACTCAGCACCACCTCAGCATCACTAAATAACACACCAGTATCACTCAGCACCACCTGAGCACTACCTCCGCACAAACACACCACCACCTAGGCACTACGTCAGTTTAACTCCGCATGACCTGAGCATCAGTGCAGCACCAGCGCAGCACCTCCTCAGCACCACTTCAGCACCATCAGAGCACCACCTCAGTACCAGCACAGCACCACCTCACTACCAGTCCAGCACTACCTCAGCATCAGTGTAGCACCACCACTTCAGCATCAGCACAGCACCACCACCTCAGCATCATTCAGAGCCACCACACCATCACTCAACACCTCAACACCAGCGCAGCATCTCCTCAGCATCACTCAACACCACCACAGCACCACCTCCGCATAAGCACAGCACCACCTTCGCATCAGTGCACCACCGCCAGCGAACCACTAACTCACCACCAGTGCAGCACCACTTCAGCATTAGAGCAGCACCATTGCAGCATCACCTTAGCCACAGCACCCCCAAAGCATCACTGAGCACCAGCTCCGCACAAGCACACTACCACCTTAGCACCATGTCAGTATAACTCAGCAACATCTGAGCATCAGCACAGCATCACCTCAGCACCAGGTCAGACAAACTAGAAGACATTCTATATGTTTTTTTTTAGGGTCAATCATTTCTACATAATGTCTACTTGCTTATATATAAGGTGACATAAATGCTTATAACACTTTATTATAACTTTTCAACATGCTGCGCAGAAGCCATACTGCTCCACAACATAGCTTAAAGACATTGGTAAAGCCAATAGCTCTGGCAAAACACTTATAAGGTCCCAAAGGCGAGACCTATTGGCTATGCCAATGCTTGTTTGTTTAGGAAGAGATAAAGCCAAGACGAGTTTCTCCAAAAGACCTACTAAAGCTCAAGTTATTAATAGAAATTCCAGTAGCGACAATTAACAAAATGACTTGCTATGAATGTACAGTGTTAAAATAGTTTTGGTGCAGCTTGCCTAGCTTTGTCCCTGTGTCGATAATTGAGATTGTAAGAGAGACTTGCCAGATATCGATTGCAGCAGCAGTGGACTGATAAGACATTATATTCTAGTAGGGGAGCAATTATTTAGTATGCATAGCAGACAGTAGCATTCGAACAGAAATGCTACACAGAAGTAAGAGTAACACGTAAGAATAAGAGTACATATCTCACTGAGTAACAGGGTGAGGTGGTTACATCAACCACAGCAATGACACAATGACTGTTCGAGGGTGTAAGCTCTAGATCTCATCCCGAAAAGCAAGGTATTACATGGAAATGTAACATTTCTCTATTTTGTAGCCTCCAATATGTTGCTATGATGTACAATCAAGTATCATGTGCATATCTTGCTGGAGGAAGCTACTTGGTGACATCAGGGAACAATTTTCTGCAACTCCACCACTCTGACATCTGGAGAACAAGTTCCAATTGTTTGACACATCAACAAGAGACCACATTAATCAAATTCTTACTAGTTCACATTTTTTCTTTATTCTACGGAGCAGAGGAGCGCAAGCTTGCCCCACCCCAGAGGCTGCAACACGGTTCGTGTAGGATGAACTCTGATTACCGACCAGGTGCCTGCTGGCCCAGTTCATATTTGCCACACCTGGTACGAGCACATCCAGAAGCCCAGTCCTGGCCCTTCTTACTCGGTCCCTCCCACCGATGGCTCATTTGTGATGCCGAAACAGCAGCACCGTTGTTTGTTCCTCTAAGAGGTACATGCGCTGTTGATTTAACATATGTAGAAAAGGGCACAAATTTTCTTACATGGCACCGGGGTTATGACCCTGCCGGGAGCACACATTAAGTCCCAAAACTTCACAAAACTCATTTTTATTTTGCATAAACAGAAACATAAAAAATAAACAAGCTTGGGAGTGAGCTGAAAATAACAAGAGGGAGGTGGTGGTGCAAATGCATCCTGGGTCTGGCATCTAAGAGTTGGTCCAGGGCACCTTTTTACATTTGTTTTACGCAGACCCTCACCAAGAAAATAATAGTTATACAAGGCTCACACGGTCAAAGGACCATACTTTCAAAATAGGATATCCAATGAGGAACAGCCAGGTTCACATACTATGCTATGACCTTCCAATATGATACAAAATGAGATACATATATGAGCTGCTTTTCACCCAAAAATAATAGTAACTATTCATGTTGAAAGGCCCATCGCAAACATTTTCTAAGTCAAAAATGTCATTGTTCTCTTATTTCGGCAGGAGTTTAATCATTCTTAACTAAAAAATGTGCACTTGTTTCTTTTTTAAACATTGTTAAACAAGATTGCTGTACCTCCACTCTCGCTCTCAGCACGTAGTGGATCCGTAGTCAAGAAACTGCAGACTGGTTTCTGAAGCGAGCTCTGTGCACACACTTCATGTAATGTGAGGCAGGCAGCGTTGATGGTACATGCCCCATGTCTTTGAATGCCATGTGAGATAACACTGATAAATCCCCTTACACAGAATCATTAAGTGAATGATTTGGTGCGTTGACAAAAATACATCACAGCACAAAGAAAACAGAACAGGCTTTGTGTAGTAATCTCTTCTCTATTTAGTGGCATCTGTGATGTCACTGTCATGACAATAGAATGTATATGTTTGAATGCCAGGAGCCTGTTAGTTCCTATGAGCTGTGGAGGCAAACGGTCATTAAACACAAAGGGGCCGATTCCGATCTCGGTCGGAGGCGCACCCAATACTATTCGGTCGGGAAAAAGCCATGCGAAAGCCAGTTTCCCGACCGATCCGTACAGCACACCGAACGAGCAAGTACGATGCGCACAACAGCAAAAATTCCGGCCGAGCCGTACTCACCCAAACCAGGTCCTGTTCTCCGACCGAGGCGAATCCGGAAACGCCGAATCGAGTCGCACGGAAGGGAAAATGCAGCCCCGTCCGGCCGGACAAGTACGATGCGCTTTCCGTACGCGCCGAACCCGTCGCTACGCACGGCACGTCAAAGCATCCGGGAGAGGCGCACATAAGCTCCGAATCGCGCCACAACACGATCCACGGCTACGAGACGAACACAGCACAGACGAGGACGACGCGAAGCGACGAGGACGAAGCGAAGCGACGAGGACGAAGCCAAGCGACGAGGACGACGCGAAGCAACGAGAAGGACGAACGACACGAACCAACCATGAATCCCTTCGTCCCGATCATACCAATATTCTACATCTACTACCGGAACAGGCACGGACGCGTACGGCGCAGAAGGTAAGTCAGACACCAACCACAAAACACATACAACACGTACACGACACATCACACACATACACGGGGAATCTGAATATACTTGCAACAGCAGCACCATAGGGGCGGGATGCCCATCACCAATGCCACATATGCACACAGGGGCCTGAATGCGCGCCACCACCCCAACCCAGGGGGGCTGGATGCCAACCACCACAACCACCCTTAGCCAGGGGGTGCCAAATGCCCACCACCACTACCACCCTTAGCCAGGGGGCAGGATGCCCACCACTACTACCACCCTCACCCAGGGGGGCAGGATGCCCACCACTACTACCACCCTTAGCCAGGGGGCTGGATGCCTACCACTACTACCACCCTTAGCCAGGGGGCAGGATGCCTACCACTACTACCACCCTCACCCAGGGGGCAGGATGCCCACCACTACTACCACCCTCACCCAGGGGGGCAGGATGCCCACCACTACTACCACCCTTAGCCAGGGGGCAGGATGCCCACCACTACTACCACCCTTAGCCAGGGGGCTGGATGCCTACCACTACTACCACCCTTAGCCAGGGGGCAGGATGCCTACCACTACTACCACCCTTAGCCAGGGGGCTGGATGCCTACCACTACTACCACCCTTAGCCAGGGGGCTGGATGCCTACCACTACTACCACCCTTAGCCAGGGGGCTGGATGCCTACCACTACTACCACCCTTAGCCAGGGGGCAGGATGCCTACCACTACTACCACCCTCACCCAGGGGGGCAGGATGCCCACCACTACTACCACCCTTAGCCAGGGGGCAGGAAGCCTACCACTACTACCACCCTTAGCCAGGGGGGCAGGATGCCCACCACTACTACCACCCTCACCCAGGGGGGCAGGATGCCCACCACTACTACCACCCTCACCCAGGGGGCAGGATGCCCACCACTACTACCACCCTTAGCCAGGGGGGCAGGATGCCCACCACTACTACCACCCTCACCCAGGGGGGCAGGATGCCCACCACTACTACCACCCTTAGCCAGGGGGCAGGATGCCTACCACTACTACCACCCTTAGCCAGGGGGCAGGATGCCCACCACTACTACCACCCTCACCCAGGGGGCAGGATGCCCACCACTACTACCACCCTCACCCAGGGGGGCAGGATGCCCACCACTACTACCACCCTTAGCCAGGGGGCAGGATGCCCACCACTACTACCACCCTCACCCAGGGGGGCAGGATGCCCACCACTACTACCACCCTCACCCAGGGGGGCAGGATGCCCACCACTACTACCACCCTTAGCCAGGGGGCAGGATGCCCACCACTACTACCACCCTCACCCAGGGGGGCAGGATGCCCACCACTACTACCACCCTTAGCCAGGGGGCTGGATGCCTACCACTACTACCACCCTTAGCCAGGGGGCAGGATGCCCACCACTACTACCACCCTCACCCAGGGGGGCAGGATGCCCACCACTACTACCACCCTTAGCCAGGGGGCAGGATGCCCACCACTACTACCACCCTTAGCCAGGGGGCTGGATGCCTACCACTACTACCACCCTTAGCCAGGGGGCAGGATGCCTACCACTACTACCACCCTTAGCCAGGGGGCTGGATGCCTACCACTACTACCACCCTTAGCCAGGGGGCTGGATGCCTACCACTACTACCACCCTTAGCCAGGGGGCTGGATGCCTACCACTACTACCACCCTTAGCCAGGGGGCAGGATGCCTACCACTACTACCACCCTCACCCAGGGGGGCAGGATGCCCACCACTACTACCACCCTTAGCCAGGGGGCAGGAAGCCTACCACTACTACCACCCTTAGCCAGGGGGCAGGATGCCCACCACTACTACCACCCTCACCCAGGGGGGCAGGATGCCCACCACTACTACCACCCTCACCCAGGGGGGCAGGATGCCCACCACTACTACCACCCTTAGCCAGGGGGCAGGATGCCCACCACTACTACCACCCTCACCCAGGGGGGCAGGATGCCCACCACTACTACCACCCTTAGCCAGGGGGCAGGATGCCTACCACTACTACCACCCTTAGCCAGGGGGCAGGATGCCCACCACTACTACCACCCTCACCCAGGGGGGCAGGATGCCCACCACTACTACCACCCTCACCCAGGGGGGCAGGATGCCCACCACTACTACCACCCTTAGCCAGGGGGCAGGATGCCCACCACTACTACCACCCTCACCCAGGGGGGCAGGATGCCCACCACTACTACCACCCTCACCCAGGGGGGCAGGATGCCCACCACTACTACCACCCTTAGCCAGGGGGCAGGATGCCCACCACTACTACCACCCTCACCCAGGGGGGCAGGATGCCCACCACTACTACCACCCTTAGCCAGGGGGCTGGATGCCTACCACTACTACCACCCTTAGCCAGGGGGCAGGATGCCCACCACTACTACCACCCTCACCCAGGGGGGCAGGATGCCCACCACTACTACCACCCTTAGCCAGGGGGCAGGATGCCCACCACTACTACCACCCTTAGCCAGGGGGCTGGATGCCTACCACTACTACCACCCTTAGCCAGGGGGCAGGATGCCCACCACTACTACCACCCTCACCCAGGGGGGCAGGATGCCCACCACTACTACCACCCTTAGCCAGGGGGCAGGATGCCCACCACTACTACCACCCTTAGCCAGGGGGCTGGATGCCTACCACTACTACCACCCTTAGCCAGGGGGGCAGGATGCCTACCACTACTACCACCCTTAGCCAGGGGGCTGGATGCCTACCACTACTACCACCCTTAGCCAGGGGGCTGGATGCCTACCACTACTACCACCCTTAGCCAGGGGGCTGGATGCCTACCACTACTACCACCCTTAGCCAGGGGGCAGGATGCCTACCACTACTACCACCCTCACCCAGGGGGGCAGGATGCCCACCACTACTACCACCCTTAGCCAGGGGGCAGGAAGCCTACCACTACTACCACCCTTAGCCAGGGGGGCAGGATGCCCACCACTACTACCACCCTCACCCAGGGGGGGCAGGATGCCCACCACTACTACCACCCTCACCCAGGGGGGGCAGGATGCCCACCACTACTACCACCCTTAGCCAGGGGGCAGGATGCCCACCACTACTACCACCCTCACCCAGGGGGGCAGGATGCCCACCACTACTACCACCCTTAGCCAGGGGGCAGGATGCCTACCACTACTACCACCCTTAGCCAGGGGGCAGGATGCCCACCACTACTACCACCCTCACCCAGGGGGGCAGGATGCCCACCACTACTACCACCCTCACCCAGGGGGGCAGGATGCCCACCACTACTACCACCCTTAGCCAGGGGGGCAGGATGCCCACCACTACTACCACCCTCACCCAGGGGGGCAGGATGCCCACCACTACTACCACCCTCACCCAGGGGGGCAGGATGCCCACCACTACTACCACCCTTAGCCAGGGGGCAGGATGCCCACCACTACTACCACCCTCACCCAGGGGGGCAGGATGCCCACCACTACTACCACCCTCACCCAGGGGGCAGGATGCCCACCACTACTACCACCCTCACCCAGGGGGCAGGATGCCCACCACTACTACCACCCTTAGCCAGGGGGCAGGATGCCCACCACTACTACCACCCTCACCCAGGGGGGCAGGATGCCCACCACTACTACCACCCTCACCCAGGGGGGCAGGATGCCCACCACTACTACCACCCTTAGCCAGGGGGCAGGATGCCCACCACTACTACCACCCTCACCCAGGGGGGCAGGATGCCCACCACTACTACCACCCTTAGCCAGGGGGCTGGATGCCTACCACTACTACCACCCTTAGCCAGGGGGGCAGGATGCCCACCACTACTACCACCCTTAGCCAGGGGGGCTGGATGCCTACCACTACTACCACCCTTAGCCAGGGGGCAGGATGCCTACCACTACTACCACCCTTAGCCAGGGGGCTGGATGCCTACCACTACTACCACCCTTAGCCAGGGGGGCTGGATGCCTACCACTACTACCACCCTTAGCCAGGGGGCTGGATGCCTACCACTACTACCACCCTTAGCCAGGGGGCAGGATGCCTACCACTACTACCACCCTCACCCAGGGGGGCAGGATGCCCACCACTACTACCACCCTTAGCCAGGGGGCAGGAAGCCTACCACTACTACCACCCTTAGCCAGGGGGCTGGATGCCTACCACTACTACCACCCTTAGCCAGGGGGCAGGATGCCTACCACTACTACCACCCCCACTCATAGGATGGACAATGCATGACACAACAAGCACACCACAACCTAGGGAATGCAAGATTAAGACATCCCCCCACCACCATGACAAGCGTGTGAGCAGGCTGTGTCAAATGCCTACAACACCGAACATGACATTGAACATACAATGTGACCCCCTAGCACATGTGCCACACATATATGTGTGTGGCACCCACAATGCAAGCAGCCCATGACCATTGTGGCAATGGGGCCTAAACCCCCATCATCACAGTGACCAAAAGGCAAGTGTGGGGTCCATAGCTGAAGCACATTTTGACCATTGTGGCAATGGGGTCTAAACCCCCATCATCACAGTGACCAAAAGGCAAGTGTGGGGTCCATAGCTGAAGCACATTTTGACCATTGTGGCAATGGGGTCTAAACCCCCATCATCACAGTGACCAAAAGGTAAGTGTGGGGTCCATAGCTGAAGCACATTTTGACCATTGTGGCAATGGGGTCTAAACCCCCATCATCACAGTGACCAAAAGGTAAGTGTGGGGTCCATAGCTGAAGCACATTTTGACCATTGTGGCAATGGGGTCTACACCCTCATCATCACAGTGACCAAAAGGTAATTGTTAACAAAGAAAGAGCTGCAACTGCCAAACTGCATGGATCATTCCTGGTCACAGAACCAAAAACTCATCTGTGGCAAAGTAGTGTATGTGTCCCATTGCAACATAAATTGGGGGAGCCAAATACTGCAGTGCAAATGAAACATTCCTTTGGCCATGTGCAGACAAACAACACCCATGGGGGCTGAGACCGTCAACAGTCATCAATGACACAATGACAGAAGTGACCATCAGAATGCAGAACCACATATTTGCACCAATGGGCACACAAATGCAGATACCCTGTGGAGACAGCAGATGTGAGGTGAACAGATACCATACCATGGCAGCAATGGGACACACAAACCATGATCACTGTGCTGACCGATGACCTAGGAGTCCCAGGGACAGCAGGGGAAACACACCAAACAACATACAGCCAATGGCACACCCAAGATATGCCAATGCAGTGGTGCAGATGCACAAACACAAACAGGCAGACCAACACTGTCATCATACACAGCAGGTGAGGGGTGGGGGTGCCAGTGTCCCCAGGCAACAACACAACACATGAGGAGAGCTGAATACCAATCATACAGATGTGCATACACTGCCACACTAAGCTAACTCATGGATCCAAATCCCCTATGTGGGCAAGCAGGCATTGACAGGTGAGAGGGAGCACAAAACACACATGTCACACAGGCACGTAGGAACAACAACTGACACAGCAAGTCACAGACACACCACAGCACCACCCCCAGGGCCCCCACAATGTGGTGACCCTGGGCTGAAGAAAAATACCACTGTGATGACAAAGCTAAATGTCGTTCACACTGTGAACCACAGTCAGGTGTCCTGAGCAACTAACTACCATCACACCTACACAAGCACAAATCAATCAGCATGGCCAGTAAGCCAAGGCCAACATGGAGGCAGGGGACTAGCCGGGCAACAACTCTCATCTGCACACACTCAACACCACACCCCTCGACCTCCAACAATGTGCAGCAGTGAAGTACACATGCACTGGTGACATTGCACATGCACCCATGACTATTCCAGGGTGGTGGGTGGGAACCAAGGTGTAGAAACACATCACACATGGACACTCAACAAGACTCCTGAATGTCTGACACACTGCACACTACTCTGTACATGGACATGACGGCAATACCACACCGACCAATGGGATCCCAGCCACAGTCACACACCAATGAAGAAGCCAAGGTCACCCACAAAGAACACACATAGACAACAACCAACATTGCAGCCCGGACCCTAAGGAGTGCCAGCAGTCACACACACAACGTGTCACAATCACTGAAAGATAACACAAACTGGAAATCACATGACAGGGGCAAACAACAAGTGCCAAAGGGAAACCTGACTGTGACCCATCTGCGTCAGCACACAAACTCTGCCCTGACAGCAAACACACCTATGGGTGACACCCTGATGACCAGTAATGTGCCATGCACCCACATCACAGAGAACACAGGGAGAAGACTTTGGGGGAACATAGCTCAAGTCAGCAAGCATCACAAACAGGTACAACACTAGGGATCACAGCATGCGCAGATGAATGGAAGTGAACACACAGACATGCACATACAACACACACCTTGGGCGCAGGCAATGTCACACGTGTACACACTGCCATGAGGGGACTCCACTCCTGTGTGAGGAAAGCTGTGCCATATGTTGCCTCAGTAGGGCCCCATCATGTCAGCTGAGCACTTGGTCACACAATCAACAATTAGCACCAAATGAGGGCTCCCATCACATCAGCCTGGTCATGGATGTGCCAACGGAATCATCAGCACAGATCCAACACACTTGTATAGCAATGTTGCACTGACTACACGGATGAGTCCCTCCCCATTGATGCCCAAACCTGCATGTCCACTGGAGATGGCAACACGGTCAGGGAAGTAGACAAATGCAACGATGGCAGGCACAACAGATGTGCAGGGGTGGAAGCCACAGATATGAAATTGCCAATGTAAGTAGGAAACCCATTGCCAAATACTGAACACATGACACCCTCAGATGCTGCTATTGATGACATGGATACACCACATGATAGGACACATTCCCCCTGGACCACATGGGTTCCTGCACAGTAACACTTCATAATCATGAGACCAGATATCACCATCACTGCAGCAAGGGCATGGTTAGCTGCACCAACAACATGTACATCTGAAGCATGAGCACTAGAGAAAAGAAAGTTGCTTTATTCAGCATATGTGTTGAGGCCAAACGAAGTCCTGAAAAAGAGCAAAGGCCAATGGCCAGTCCATTGTCAAAGTTCAAACAGGGTGACACTGGCAGATGTCACCCTACGCATGCCTGCACAATACCAGGGACAATCCACTAGGAGGGGCAACCGGGGGGCAGGCCAGGCACCGCAGGGACAGGATCAGGGCTCACCAGGGGGAGTCAGGGAAGGGGTGGTGGGTGCAGGAGAGCCACTGACAACTGCAGTGGAGGTGTCTGACATGGTGTGTGCCGGCACAACTGGGGGGCATGACACAGATGTCGTGGGTGCCGGCACAACTGCAGTGGACCCTGCAGATGGGGTGGACAGGTCCGCCACTGCAGTGCCCAAGTCAGACAGGGCGGTAGTGGACTCCACTGCAGTGCCTACCTCCAGGGGAGGAGAATGGGGAACAGGCAAGGTGGGTTGGACAGAGGGGGGGACACCCTCACCACATCAGTGGCACAGACAAGCGCAGCGGGGGTGTGGTGCTGGGAGAGCAAGTGGCAGGGGAGAAGGCCGGAGCATCTTGGGGATGGTATATCTGTGGGTGGGGGAACCTGGGGCAGGGTGTGGTGGGGGCACCTGTGCAGTGGGGGCCTGAGGGATGGAGGACGGAGACCTTGTGCCTGAGCTGCAGGGTGGTGGCGGGGTCTTGCTCTTAGCACTCCGGGGGACTTGCGGGTGGGGGCCTCAGTCCGTCTGCGCCTGGGGGAGGGTGTCCGGGGGCGAGGGGCACTCTGCTCCGTGTGGGTGGGCTTCCTCTTCCCCCGGGATGCTGGAGCAGCTTCATCGGTGGGGAAGAGGCCGAGGTCACAGAGGAAGAGCTGCTGTGACTTTGGGGTTGCAGGTGAGGCAAGGGAGGGTGCTTTGGAGGGAGAGGGAACTGAGGACTGCGCAGTGCATGTGGATGCGTGTGTGTGTTCCAGGGCCCCATCCCCTGTGAGTCTGGCTTCAGTCCCCTGAATGTGCGTGCGTGTGCGTTTTGTCATTGGCGTGTGTGTCAGTGTGCTGGATGTGTGTGTGCTGGTGTGTGCCTGTGCCAGTGTGTGTGTGCCTGGGATGGGTAAGGTGCTGGGGAGTGTGGATGGAGCAGAGGCAGGAGGGGTGAGGGACCGTTTGAGGAGGGACACTGCTGCCGTCAGGGAGGAGTCCATGGACCTATTGCCCCTCTGTAGGTCAGACATGCCCGATGAGATGCCCTCCATGAACGACACCAGCTGAGTCAACAGCGCGGTGTGCGCATGGAGGACACTCAGCATGGCTGTCTGCCCTACATGGAGCTGGCGAAGGAGGTACACAGACTCCTCACTCAGGGCAGCAGGGGACACAGGGGCAGGGGGTGCGGTGCCTGGCCCAAAGGAGACACGCTCCCGGACATGGGAGCCTCCACGGACCTGGGGAATGGGAGCCGATGGGAGGGCGGTGGTGGTGCTGGTGGTGGCGGGGACAGCAACACTAGCTGGGGTGTGGTGGCTGCTGACACCCGCCTCCACAAGGGAGTCATCCTCCGAGTTGCTCTGGTCCTCAGCTGAGGTGGATGCTGCTGAGGACTCCTCGGTGTGGCTCCCCTCGCCCTCCGTGCCACTGGGTCCCTCCGACCACTCCTCGGCTGCTGACCCAGTCTGGCTCTCCGGCTCCTCCTGGTCCGTGGAGCTGTCCCCTTCCGTGGCCGTGGATGTATCTGCAAACAATGGGGAAACAGACAGACATCAGTCACCTGCACCAAACGCACACACCACTGTGAGCACAGCACATTACAGAGCAAGCCCTGGCATCATTAGTTGTACATTGCTAAAAGTGCCCTAATTGAACAGGAGAAGTCAATTGTCAGTCTGATGCCAAGCATGGCACTCACATCCCACATGGCCTTGCACCCATCTGTCTGGTGTCTGTTGGATTGCAACACCCCAGTGTTGACACATGCACCAAGTACACAGTAGTTGGACAGTGCAGAGGACACGGTGTGGACACATCACAGCTCTTGCCACTGAGTCAGTACAGGTTTACGGATGTAAGGGATGCCCAGAGTCAAATAGGAAATGCATGTGATGCATACCAGCGACAGACACCATGATGCACCCATGTCCTGATAGCCAGCGCCACTATGGTGTGCATGTAGCACATGTCACTCCCCTGCAGGATCACCAATCAGTAGACACATGCCATGGCGGAGGCATGACTGCAAAGTCATACATCACTGTCTCAGTGATGTATGACTTTGCAGCCAGACAACAACACTCTGCACTGTGTCACAATAGTAGGTCATGGGGAATGCAAGTCCTGGAGCTGCACAAGTGCACATGTACATCCCCCCACAACACATCCTCTTAACCCTCATCTGTCCAGGTCATACCTATTGGACATATGGGAGACCTGTGACACTACCCTCTGAACCTGAGCCCCTCACACTCTGCTGTGCATGGGGAACAGCTGCCTGAACTTCACATTTACATGCCCCAGTCTGCATGGGCAGCTGATCAGACACCTATGTGTCACACAAGTATCGTCTCCTATGGTCACATCTCCAGTGGCATGCTGAGCCCCTACCAAGAAACTCCACAGCAGTCCTGGCGACTAATCCACAGCACACTGACACAGAGGCAGACACCTGAGGGGTCAAATCACTGTGCACAATGTGTCCTCTGATACACGGGAGTGGGAGTACAGAGTGTATTGTATGGCCTGGAGTAGGCATGACTGTCCAGCCCCACATGAATGAGGGATGAGCCCTGGACTGTAGGCAGCTGGCTAAGTATGTGTGACACACGTCATATACATACTCCTGGGGCCCAAACATTGTTCCCACCCGCAGCATGGGTGTGTGCCAGGTACCCCAGCCACATGTGGTGGATCAGCTCAGCAATTGGACCACAGATCAAAGTAACACGCTGAATACATGTCAGAATACAGGCATTGTGTAAGCAATGGACCCACCCATGATGCCCACCACAGAGTCAGGGAAACAGATGCTGTCTCCCACCTTGAGTCAAGCAAACTGCAAGGACACAGTCCTAAGTGACAGAATTCCCTGCATGTAAGGGCCACACCTGGGTATCAGATGAGGAGTGGGCAGTGCACAATAGAGGGACATGGCTCCTGGACAACATGACTGCTGTACTGTGGCAGTTCAACCTGGCCCGAGGAGGGCACATAACATGTTAGACAGAGTACACAGTGCAGTCTTTGACTCACCCCCTCCTTGCTGCTCTCTGGCCTTCAGCTGCCCATCCAGGTCTGGAAAGACCACCGCCAGGATCCTGAGCATGTGGGGGTCAGGGTCCGTGTTCCGCCCCTCCTGCGAGGAGGCGACAGCTTCAGCTGGACCCGTGCAATCCTCCGGGTCCAGCCCCGAAGGTCCTGCCACCTCTTTTGGCAGTTGCGGATCCGGCGCTTGTAGACCCCCACGGACCGGACAGCCCGGACGATGTCCTTCCAGATCTCATGCTTCCGATGGGCAGAAGCCTGTCAGGATGACAAAGTGATAAGGCCATTACTACACATGCAACATATCCGTGCATGACACAGTTGCATATACATGTCGCAATCACAGGGGCACATGGTGTACCCAGGCAGTGCACGGCTGCCCATGGACAGTTTTCCAGAAGTCACTACATGGTATCATAGCATGGGGAGTAAAACCCTGTTCAGAAGCACTGTCACTGCACCATACCTGTCCAGTGCAAGTCACTACACACTATGGGGGGTGACAACTACTCAGTGAGCCTGCTAGCCAGTGGTGTGCTGACTCTCAGCCTTGCTAGTCAGACAAAATGCACATTCAGAAAGGCAGTGCACAGAACACTCACCTGCTCCCCTGGTGTCCCATACAGCTTGCTGTACTGTGGAAGTAGGCTGTCCAGCAGGGCCTGGTTCTCTTCAAGGCTGAAGGCTGGGGCTCTCTCCACAGTACGTGCCATTGCAGGGTCCAGAGGGGCAGAGACAGCAGCAGTGCAGTGGCAGATGTCGTCCTGGAGCATGTAGTGCAGGCAAGTGGGCTCTCAGGGGAACATGCAGCAATATATATGTGCTGGAGAGGCAGATACTGTCCCTTGTGTCCAAAGTGATAGGTCCAAGTCGTTTGCATCTTCTGAATCTGGCCAATCCATGGAATAGCAGCACCAAAACACGCCCACAGCATCCTTCAAAATTTCAACTTCATGACATACATGATTTTGCAACATTGTTGTGGGTGACCAACTGATTTTCCAGCAACCGACTCGTTCGAATATTCGAAAACGCGTCCGTTGCCAGGCAAGCCCATTGTCAATGGGTGCGCACCGATCGGTCCATTGAGGTACAACGCGCACAGGGGTACAACGCGTACCCGCACACATTGAATGCAATGGGCCGGCCGGAGGCACCGATCGGTCCATTGCAGTACAACGCGCACAGGGGTACAACGCGTACCCGCACACATTGAATGCAATGGGCCGGCCGGAGGCACCGATCGGTCCATTGCAGTACAACGCGCACAGGGGTACAACGCGTACCCGCACACATTGAAAGCAATGGGCCGGCCGGAGGCACCGATCGGTCCATTGCTGTTCAACGCGCACAGGGGTACAACGCGTACCCGCACACATTGAATGCAATGGGCCGGCCGGAGGCACCGATCGGTCCATTGCAGTACAACGCGCACAGGGGTACAACGCGTACCCGCACACATTGAATGCAATGGGCCGGCCGGAGGCACCGATCGGTCCATTGCTGTTCAACGCGCACAGGGGTACAACGCGTACCCGCACACATTGAATGCAATGGGCCGGCCGGAGGCACCGATCGGTCCATTGCAGTACAACGCGCACAGGGGTACAACGCGTACCCGCACACATTGAATGCAATGGGCCGGCCGGAGGCACCGATCGGTCCATTGCAGTACAACGCGCACAGGGGTACAACGCGTACCCGCACACATTGAAAGCAATGGGCCGGCCGGAGGCACCGATCGGTCCATTGCTGTTCAACGCGCACAGGGGTACAACGCGTACCCGCACACATTGAATGCAATGGGCCGGCCGGAGGCACCGATCGGTCCATTGCAGTACAACGCGCACAGGGGTACAACGCGTACCCGCACACATTGAATGCAATGGGCCGGCCGGAGGCACCGATCGGTCCATTGCTGTTCAACGCGCACAGGGGTACAACGCGTACCCGCACACATTGAATGCAATGGGCCGGCCGGAGGCACCGATCGGTCCATTGCAGTACAACGCGCACAGGGGTACAACGCGTACCCGCACACATTGAATGCAATGGGCCGGCCGGAGGCACCGATCGGTCCATTGCAGTACAACGCGCACAGGGGTACAACGCGTACCCGCACACATTGAAAGCAATGGGCCGGCCGGAGGCACCGATCGGTCCATTGCTGTTCAACGCGCACAGGGGTACAACGCGTACCCGCACACATTGAATGCAATGGGCCGGCCGGAGGCACCGATCGGTCCATTGCAGTACAACGCGCACAGGGGTACAACGCTGCCCGCACACATTGAATGCAATGGGCCGGCCGGAGGCACCGATCGGTCCATTGCAGTACTAACGCGCACAGGGGTACAACGCGTACCCGCACACATTGAATGCAATGGGCCGGCCGGAGGCACCGATCGGTCCATTGCAGTACAACGCGCACAGGGGTACAACGCGTGCCCGCACACATTGAAAGCAATGGGCCGGCCGGAGGCACCGATCGGTCCATTGCTGTTCAACGATCACTGTACATGTGACTGGCATATGTCAGCATGCCTGTCTCAGATGGACATATGCCAGCCACAGATAGCTCCCAGGGAGTGAGGGGCACACCTACATCACGACAGCCTGTCCAAACCTTATCATAAGGCATGTAAGGCTGCATTTCCTATTGTGTGTATGTTGGTGTACATTTTGTCCTGTGGGTGTCACCTGTGGGCAGCCACCCCCAGGCTGTGCACGTGTTAATGGGGACAGGATCCTGGGTGTTACGTGTACGTGACCACTGTGATGTGCAACTGTTCATATCTGTGCATGTGCCATGGTCACATTTCACAGTGGTGTTTGTGTATGTCATGTCACATACCCCGTGAGTCCCATGTGGGACGGTATGTTTGAGCCAGGGTGTCCCAGTGGCACAATAGTGATGGCCCTCCACAGTCTTTGTGCATGTAGTGTTTACAATGTCTCTGATTTCATGTGCACAATGGGAGACAGTCTCCACATCCACGTTGTGTGTGCATGGACTCTGATGTTGTGCGTGTGTGTCACAGACGTCCATGGCTCTCCTGCCATGGCAAGTGTGGCCACTACCTGTGGGGGTCATGTTTGTTTTGTTGTGGTGTACACATGATACTCCAGGTGATGCCAGTGTCCATGTGGCATTACAGGGTCCCTGGGAATGTGCCTGTCGTTGAGCTGTGGTGCCTGGGGCACATCTGTCCTCACATGTCACTGGGGGGTGACTGTGACACAGCATCATGATATCCAATGGGCCAACCTGGGACAAATTGATGCCACCTGTAGGACCGTGTTGACAGATGTTGGCCATGTATGTACCATACATGTCGTTCCGGTACTGCACACTTCATGTAGTTGTGCCTCATGATGATGTATGTTGGGATCTTGAGTGTGTTCAATGCCGCATATGTGGGGTGACTGACGATCTTGCTTACTTCTCCTCTGCACTGCAGGGCTCCTGCTGTCCATCGGCCATTCCCAGACCTGGCAACGATGGTGGAACGTGACAGCATCCGACGGTACCGCTTCACCAGGCAGCTGATTGAGGATTTGGCAGTGCAGTTGTCCCCACATTTGCAGCCTGGCCGGCCGTATCCTACAGCGCTGACCCCCAAGGTGAAGGTGATGGCAGCCCTACACTTCTTTGCCACCGGTACCTTCCAACATACTGTGGCGTCTGCTGGTGGGATGTCACAGACCATGTTCAGCCGTGTGCTCCGCGATGTTTTGGCGGCAATGTTGCTCTTCCTGAACCGGTACATCTATTTCCCTAGACTGCGACGACTCACTGACGTGAAGAGTGACTTTTATGCCCTGGGGAGGATGCCGCATGTCATTGGCTCCATTGATGGGACACATGTGGCTTTGGTACCACCACAGGCCCAGGAGCAGGCCTACAGGAACCGCAAGCACTACCACTCGGTCAATGCACTGGTGGTGTGTCTTGCAGACATGACCATCACACACGTGTGTGCCCGTTTCCCTGGTTCAGCACACGATGCCTTTGTGATGAGGAGTAGTCGCATCCCCAGGTTGATGGCACAGATGCAGAACCAGCGTGCCTGGCTTGTCGGTGTGTACTGACTTTGTGCCATTGTGTGTGATCTGATCTGTAGTATTCCGCCCACTTTTCCAAGTCAGCTGATGTGCACTTGTCTGTCCGTAGGTGACTCGGGATACCCCAACATGCCGTGGTTGCTGACACCCCTCAGGAACCCTGTGACACCTGCCCAGATGCGCTACAATGAGGCACATGGTCGGACCAGGAGAGTGATTGAGCGGACCTTTGGTCTCCTGAAGAGCCGCTTCCGCTGCCTGGACAAGACCGGAGGGTCCCTCCCATATGCCCCTGCGAAAGTGTGCAAGATTATCATCGTCTGCTGCATGCTCCACAACCTGGCAGTGCGGAAGGAGTTGCCTCTCATCCAGGATGACGATGACCAACATCCGCCACCTGTGGAGGATCCTGGCCTGGAACACGATGCCAGTGACGATGATGATGATGATGGTGATGGTGATGTCCGCACACAGCTCATCACCAACTTCTTTAGCTGAATGTGAGTATCCTGAGGTGTCATGTCAATGATGTGAGTTGGCATGATGTGTGGGTGGTGCTCTGGTGCTGTTGGAGTGTGTCCATGGGCTACTTGACTGGATGTGTGTTGCGATGTGTGCTTACAGGTGGGCTGTACTCCCCAACAGTGTTCACATGCTAACTTGGTTCTGGGTGGGTATCTTGTAACATGTATTGTGCATGAGTTTTGCTGTTCTGTCCTGTACTCCATTGCTTTTGACTGTGTGTCATTTCTGTCCTTCACAGGGTACTTTCAGATTCGTTTGGTCAACTGTGTCCACCGACAACGTGATTGCACATCCAGGCTGGTAGCTGTTGTGTCCCTACAGGTGATGTGCGCCACACCCATGGACTTCCTTCTGTCTACAGTTGTTGACTGTGTGCCCGCTACCAGGTGGGGTTACCTTGCATCTGTAGTGGTTACGGCATGTTGCTACTGTGTAATAAACCTGTGCTTCACTTAGTGATGTGCGTTGTCTGTGGTCACACATTTGACTGCCATTTGCTTACTGCACCTGTGGGCTACTTGACTACAACTGGGAATGGGTGTGGTGTCTGTGCATTGCACCGTCTTCCCTGGCAACATCAGTGTAGGCAATGAGTCAGATGGCCTAGGTGTGTATGTGTTGTGTAGCCCTGGTGGTGTGTCTCCCTCATATGTGTCACGTTGCCTGTACTCACATGCCTGTGTTGTCCTTGCTGTTGCAGTTCGCATACACAGTGTAATTTTGTTGTTCATCATCCCCATAACAGCACCCACGTTGGAATCACGACAGAGGCAAGTATGGTGTATTATTGTGTTTATTGTGATACATCTGTGATAATAGTGCATAGGATGGATTGTGCTGTACATGAATCTTGCAATCCCAAGTTCCTAGATGAATAGAAAGTCCAGGTAGACAGGATCCCCAGTATCGGGGCCACAGTTGTCTGACACATTGTTCCAACTTGTACTCCCCATGCAATGTGTGGGAGTAGTGTTGCCATCAACAGGGTGAACAGTCTGTGCACAAAGGCGAAAATCCAGAACAGGTTCAGGCTTCCTGGGAGTTGCGCTTGGCCATCAGCCTCTCACTTTCCCCTCCTCGGACGACCCCTCTTCTTGGGGGGGCCCTCAAGTGCAGGCTGCTGCGGTGCAGGGGACTCTCCGCCAGAGTCCTCCTCCCTCCCTGTGGCAGTTGCAGTTTGTTCGGTACCAGATGTTGTTGGCACACAGGGAGGTGTGGACTGGTTGCTGTTCATCTGGCGGAGGCATTGTAAAATGTCCCTGTGCACCGCCGTCATCTCATGTAGTACATCCCACTTGGACTCCACGCGGGTCATGTGGGAGTCCACACGTGACATGTGGGAGTCCACACGTGACATGTGTGACTCCACATGGGACATGTGGGAGTCCAAGCGGGCATGATGGGCAGCCTGCTGCTGTTTGATGTCTCTGAGGAGCCCCACTACCTGGCTGAGCTCTCCGGTGCTGGACTGGTACGCATCAGCTATGCGTACCAGTTGTGGGTCTTCATGCACACCAGCAACGTCTGCAAGCAGCGACCTCTGTCTCCCACCCCTCCCACCACCCCTGCTGACATGTGCAGTGTGTGCAGTTGCACGCACAGATAACCCTGGTCCACCTCGGGGGTTGGTGGTGGTGGTGGTGTCCATGGCCCCAGGTTGGTCCAGGGTCACTGCGCTGGTGTTGTTCCTTATTCTGTCCATGTCGGCAGGGATGGTATTCGTGGTGACAGTCGTTGGAGGGGTGGGTGCAGGGGGTGCAGCTGGTGGACCTGCTGGTGCTGCAGCTGGTGGTCCTGCTGGTGCAGCATGTTGACTTGCACCGGATGTGCCAGGTTGTTCTTCATCGTCCGAGGAGGACAGAGGCTGTACGACGCCAGTGAGCTCGGCATCCTCTTGAGCCTGGGACTGGGACTCCTCAGCGTCTGCTGCTGTGTCCCTATCATCACCTGTTTTTGGGAGACACAAACAATGTATGTCATGTTTCTGCAGGCATCAGTGGTTGACACACCTGACAGTTGTGACTGTGCCTCGGGGTGCGGGCCTGTACATTGTATTGTCCTAAGTCGTCACAGTCAGGGGTTGATATTGGTGTGGCACATTGTCCTGCATTATTTGGGCATTTCTATGTATTCTCTGGGGTGTGAACATGGTCTGCATTGATTGTGTTTGGTTGACAGCCAGACCTCCTTCCCACCCACCCACCCACCCAGTCAGTTATCCCACCATGGAACGTGCTTGCATTGCAGGGAGTGTAAGTTGTCTCTCAGGATGTCAGTCAGAGGTGTCCTGCTGTTTGTTGGTGCACAGTTGGCAGCAGGGCCTTGTGCTCCCCACAGCAGTAGCCAGTGTCAGCCATCTTGTGAGTCCTTCTCCACTCCCTGTGATGTGAGCATGGTTCAGGGTGGTGTTGATGGGACAGTTGTGAGGCTGAGCAATGTCTGTGACTACCACTCCCATCATGCTATTGCCTCCACCCCCTTCCCAGCATGCCCATGCTTCCTTCCTTTTGACTCTGCTTCCCTGTGGGGTGGGCTGGCTGTGCTGACAGGATGGCTGGGAGTGTTGTCCTGGCAGTTGTTTGGCTAAGAGTCCCAAGAGTGTCCCTGTGCTTCACACAACATAACCCAGGGTGGTGGTGCTTTGTGGGATCTTGTGTTAGGATGGAGGGCATTGCATTCTACCAGGTGGGTACTGTGGAGTTTGTGTTGGGGGGGTGTGAGGGGAGGTGCTGGTGACTATGGTCAGTGCTGCAAGTCCCCCTTCCCACCCAGCCAGCCGGATATCCCACCATGGAACGTGCTTGCATTGCAGGGAGTGTAAGTTGTCTCTCAGGATGTCAGTCAGTGGTGTCCTGCTGTTTGTTGGTGCACAGTTCCCAGCAGGGCCTTGTGCTCCCCGCAGCAGTAGCCA